>CAUYQV010068997.1:0-42072 GCA_963574575.1 Galagoides demidoff | reverse complement strand
GGATAATTCGAAGAAAACTAATATTCGTTTTATAGGAATCCCTGAAGGCAATGAAGTGGCTTCACAAAGCACAGAGGTTCTACTTCATGAAATTATGAAAGAGAATGTTCCAGACATGCCAAGACATTTTGAAATTCAGATAGCAGACAGTTTCAGGACCCCAGTATGACTCAATGCAAACAAGACATCCCCAGGCACGTCATAATTAACTTGACTAAAGTTAGTATGAAAGAGAAAATTCTGAAAGCAGCCAGATGTAAGAAAACCATAACCTACAAGGGGAAGAATATTAGAACCACTGCAGATCTCTCCGCTGAAATCTTTCAGGCTAGAAGAGGGTGGTCATCGACTTTTAATCTCCTAAAGCAAAATAACTTTCAATCCAGGATCCTTTATCCAACTAAACTGAGTTTCATTTATGATGGAGAAATTGAACACTTTAAAGACATTCACACATTGAAGAAATTTGCTATAACTAAACCAGCCCTCCAGGATATTCTCAGACCTATCCTCCATAATGACCAGAGCAATCCTCCACCACATTAGTAAACTAACACAGAAATTTTGATCAAATTCCAATTTCCACAGTGGTGAAAGGATCAAAGATGTCCACTAGACTTTTGAAAAACTTGATACCTAAAATTATACCAGGCTTATCAATATTCTCAGTCAATTTGAATGCCTTAACTTGCCCTCTAAAGAGGCACAGGCTGGCTGAATGGATACAAAAACTCAGGCCAGATATCTGCTGTATTTAAGAATCATAGCTTACCCTAAAACACATATATAGACTCAGGGTGAAGGGATGGTCATCTATATTCCAGGAAAATGGAAAGAAAAAAAAAAGCAGGCATTGCAATTTTATTCGCAGATACATAGGCTTTAAACCAACAAAAGTAAGCAAGGATAAAGATAGACCCTTTATATTTGTTAAGGGTAAAACTCAATATGATGAGATTTCAATCATCAATATTTATGCACCCAACCAGAATGCACCTCAATTTATAAGAGATACCCTAATAGACATGAGCAACTTGATTTCTCCCAGCTCCATCACAATTGGACATTTTAATACTCCTTTGGCAGTGTTGGATAGATCCTCCAAAAAGAAGCTTAGCAAAGAAATTTTAGATTTAAACTTAACCATTTAGCATGTGGATTCGATGGACATGTACAGACCATTTCATCCTAACAAAACTGAATACACATTTTTCTCAGCCCGTGGAACATACTCCAAAATTGACCACGTTTAGGTCACAAGTCTAACCTCAGCAAATTTAAAAGAATAGAAATTATTCCTTACATTTTCTGAGACCATCATGAAATAAAAGTTGAACTCAGTAACAACAGGAATCTGCAGACTCATACAAAAACATGGAAGCTAAATAACCTTATGCTGAATGATGGGTAGGTCAGAGATGAGATCAAGAAGGAAATTACCAAATTTTTGGAATAAAATGATAATGAAGATACAAGTCACCAGAACCTCTGGGATACTGCAAAAGCAGTCTTAAGAGGGAAATTTATATCACTGCAAGCATTCCTCAAGAAAATGGAAAAAGAGGAAGTTAACCCCTTAATGGGACATCTCAAGCAGCTGGAAAAGGAAGAACATTCAAATCCCAAATCCAGCAGAAGAAAGAAATAACCAAAATTAGAGCAGATTTAATGAAATTGAAAACAAAAGGATTATACAACATATCAATAAATCAAAAAGTTGGTTTTTTTAAAAAAAAGTCAATAAAATAGATAAACCTTTGGCCAACCTAAACAAACAAAAAAAAGAGTTAAATCTCTAATTTCATCAATCATAAATGGTAAAGATTAAATTACAACAGACCCCTCAGAAATTAAAGAAATCCTTCATGAATGCTGCAAAAAACTTTACTCTCAGAAATATGAAAATCTGAAAGCAATCGACCAATATTTGGAAGCACAGCACCTTCCAAGACTTAGTCAGAACCAAGTGGAAATGTTGAACAGGATTATATCAAGCTCTGAAATAGCATCAACTATACAAAATCTCCTTAAAAAGAAAAGCCCGGGACCAGATGGCTTCACATCAGAATTATACCAAACTTTTAAAGAGGAACTAATATCTATATTACTTAACCTTTTCCAGAATATAGAAAAAGATGGAATACTACCCAACACATTCTATGAAGCAAACATCACCTTTTATCCCCAAAACAGGAAAAGACCCAACAAGAAACGAAAATTATAGACCAATATCACTAATAAATATTGATGCAAAAATATTCAACAAGATCCAAACCAACAGAATCCAGAAACACATCAAAGAAATTGTAACCACGACCAAGTGGGTTTTATCCCAGGATCTCAAAGCTGGTTCAATGTATGTTAATCTATAAACATAATTAATTACATAAATTAATTAAAAAACAAAGACCGTATGATTCTCTCAATTGATGCAGAAAAAGCTTTTGACAATATCCAGGATCCTTTCATGATCAGAACACTTAAGAAAATTGGTATAGAAGGGACATTTCTCAAAATGATAGAGGCCATCTTCAGCAAACCCATATTGAAGGGGTTAAACTGAAATCATTTCCACTCAGATCAGGAACTGGGCAAGGTTCCCCATTGTCTCCATTGCTCTTTAACATTGTAATGGAAGTTTGAGCCATCAAAATTAGGGAAGAAAAGGCAATCAAGTGTGTCCATATAGGATCAGAAGAGATTAAACTTTCACTCTTCACAGATGTTATCATTGTATACCTGTAAAATATCAGAGATTCTACTACAAAACTCTTAGAAGTGATCAAGGAATACAACACCATCTCAGATTATAAAATCAACACTCATAAATTGGTAGCCTTTATATATACCAACAACAGTCAAGCTGAAAAAAATTGTCAAGAACTCTATTCCATTCACAGTAGTGCCAAAGAAGATGAAATATCTGGGAGTTTACCTAACAAAGACCTTTATAAAGAGAACTATGAAACTCAGAGAAAAGGAATAGCTGGAAATGTTAACAAATGGAAAAACATACCATGCTCATGGCTGGGAAGAATCAACATTGTTAAAATGTCCATACTACCCAAAACAATATATAGTTTTAATGCAATCCCCATTAAAGTTCCATCATCATATTTTAAAGATCTTGAAAAAATAGTACTTCGTTTTATATGGAATCAGAAAAAAACTTTGAATAGCCAAGACATTACTCAGGAATAAAAAAAAAGCAGGAGGAATCACACTACCAGACATCAGACTATACTATAAATCCATAGTGATCAAGACAGCATGGTATTGGCACAAAAACAGATAGGTAGATGTATGGAACAGAATAGAGAACCAAGAGATGAACCCAGCTACTTACCATTATATGATCTTTGACAAGCCAATTAGAAACATTGAGTGGGGAAAAGATTCCCTATTTAACAAATGGTTCTGGGCAAAATGGCTAGTGACCTGCAGAAGACTAAAACTGGATCCACATCTTTCACCACTAACTAAGATAGACTCTCACTGAATTAAAGATTTAAATTTAAGACATGAAACTATAAAAACAATAGAAGAAAGTGTAGGGAAAACACTTGAAGAAATTGGCCTGGGTGAATATTTATGAGAAGGACCTCCTGGGCAATTGAAGCAACATCAAATATACACTACTGGGACCTCTGGAATACTATGCAGCCATAAAGAAAGATGGAGACTTTACCTCCTTCATGTTTACATGGATGGAGCTGGAAAATATTCTTCTTAGCAAAGTATCTCATGAATGGAAGAAAAAGTATCCAATGTACTCAACCCTATTATGAAACTAATTTTTAGCTATCATAGGAAAGCTGTATCCTAATTTTAGCCTAAGAATATGGGGAAAGGGGAGAGGGAGGAGAGGGGAGGAGGAGGATGAGTGGACAGAGGGTGATTGCTGGGATCACGCCTAGGATTTATCCTATAAGGGTACATGTGAATCTTTCTAAATGTGGAATATAAATGTCTTAACACAACAACTATGAGAATGACATGAAGGCTAAGTTGGCCAATTGGATAAAAGTATTTCAGATTGTATATGGAAACAACACACTCTACCCCATGATAGTATTAAATGTATACAACTGTGATTTAATAAAAAATGCAAATCACAGTTAGATAACTATTATAAATCCATTATAATATATAAAATTTAGGGCAGTGCCTATGGCTCAGAGGAGTAGGGCAATGGCCTCATATACTGGTGTTGGCGGGTTCAAACGTGGCTCTGGCCAACAACTGAAAAAAAAAATTTAAAAGATCATACCAAATGTTGGCAAAGGTCTGGAGCAATTGAAACTTCATGTTTAGCTGGTGGCATTGAAGAAAAGTGCATCCACTTCAGAAAACAGCATGGCAGTTAAGTATTCCCTAAAGCTAAAAATAACTTACCATATGATCCAGAAACCCCATATTTAGGTATCTACACAAAAGAAATCAAAACATTTAGCTACATAAATATATGTGTGGGAATTTTCATACTAGTGTTATTAATTGTACTTTATTTAAAAATTGGAAACCCAATTTGGCTCAGTGGGTAGGGCACTGGCTCCATATACCAAGGGTGGTGGGTTCAAACCTGGCCCCGGTCAAAGGCAACAAAAAAATAGCTGGGTGTTGTGGTGGGCACTTGTAGTACCAGCTACTCGGAGGCTGAGGCAAGAGAATTGCCTAAGCACAGGCGTTGGAGGTTGTTGTGAGCTGTGTGACTCCACGGCACTCTACCAAGGGCAGTAAACTGAGACTCTGTCTCTACAAAAAAAAAAAAAAAAATTGGAAGCCCAACCATTCATCAACTTGTGAATGGACAAATAAAACGTAAAATTATAGAATACTACTAAACAATAAAAATACATGCAATATTAATGCACAAAATAAATAGATAATTTTCAAAAACACTATGCTAAGTGTTACAGGTCAAACATATAGAAAAGTATATGCTATATTATTCCATTTACATTTAATTTATATGACATTCCAAAAAAGGCATAGAAATCAGATTCTTGTTTTCCTGGGGGCAAGCATTAGTGAAAGGGATCACACATAAGGGACAGGAGAAAACATTTTAGGATGATACAGATGTTTTATACCTTAGTCGTAGTAGAAGACGCTTGAATGGAATGACCAAAATTCATCATATTGCACATTTAAAATGGATATGTTTTGTTAGTGTAGTTGGGCGTATCAACAAAGTGGGAAGAAATCACTATAGGCTCTAGAAAATACATTACAGTATACTATAAAAAAATATGAGTCTATGAGGATTCTCTATACTTCTAAAGAGGTCGTAGTGGTTTGCAGTCCCCCCAGCAGTGTAAAAGTGTTCCCTTTTCTCCACATCCATGGCAGCATCTGAAGTTTTGAGATTTTGTGATGTAGGTCATTCTCACTGAGGTTAGATGATATCTCAGGGTGGCTTTAATTTACATTTTTCTAATAATTACATGCAATGAGCAGTTTTTCATATGTTTGTTAGCCATTTATCTGTCTTCTTTAGACAAGGTTCTATTCATTCTCTTGCCCAGTGATATAAGGAATTGTTGGCTCTTTTATTTTATTTATTTTTTTATTTCATTAAGTCAAATACACATAGATTATGGATATATTCGTGCATATGTGGGGTACAATGTGCTGATTTTTTTTTAATACAATCTAATGTGATTGCATTTAACTAATCAACATAGCTTTCACCTCATTTACTTGATTATTGTGCCAAAACATCTGTGTTCTACATTTCACAGATTTGACTTGTATCCTTGTCATATGTTCCATAGGTGTGATCCCGCCTTTTACTGTCCCTCTGTCGAACCTCCCCCCTCCCCTACACTCCCACTCCACTTCTCTCCATCATCCTGGGCTATAGTTGTGTTCTATTTTTTTCAAGAAAATGTGAGTAAATATAAGTAGGTTTCATAGAAGTACTGAGTACATTGGATACCTTTCCCTCCATTCTTGAGACTCTTTACTCAGGAGGATATGTTCCAGATCCCTCCATGTAAACATAAAAGAGATAAAGACTTCATCTTTTTAAGGCTGCATAGTGTTCCATGGTATATATATACCACAATTTATTAATCCATTCACGGGTTTAGGGGCACTTGGGCTTCTTCCATGACTTGGCTATTACGAATTGAGCTGCAATGAATAATCTAGTGCAAATATCTTTGTTGGCTCTTTTTATGTTGATTAATTTGAATTCTCTTTAGATCTTAGTTACCAAGATTTTGTCTTATTCAAAATATGCAAATATCATTTCCCATTGTGTAGGTTGTCTATTTGCTTTGGTTGTTGTCTCACTTGATCTTTCAGTTCCATTACTGGGCACCTACCCAGAAATAAAAATGTCCTTTTACCATAAGGACACTTATACTAGACTGTCTATTGAAGCTCAATTTACAATTGCCAAAATTTGGAAACAGCCTAATGCCCACCAATCCAGGAATGGATTAAAAAGCTGTTGTATATGTATACCATGGAATAGTATACAGCCATTAAAAAAGGCAGAGACTTTACATTTTTTGTATTAACCTGGATGGAACTGGAGCACATTATTCTTAGTGAAGCATCATAAGAACAGAGAAGCAAGAATCCTATGTACTCAATTCTGATATGAAGACAATTAATGATCCAGTATGCGGTGGTGAGTAGGGGAAGTGGAAACCAGAGACAGGGAAGGAAAGAGGAGGTTGAAGGGTCACGGTGTGTGACATACCTTTTGGGGGCAGGATACAACTATAGGAGGGACTTTATCTAACAAATGCAATCAATGCAACCTGGTTCTTTGTACCCTCAATGAATGCCCAACAATAAAAAAGTATGACTTTATAGATTCAAAGGAAAATAATATCTTTAGAAGTATCATTTCTGTATTGAACAAATAAAAAATTATTGAAAACATATCTCTGTGTTTTTAAAAATTTTCAAGAGGTTGTTCTGTAATAGAGATACAGGTAATTATAACCAGTAAAAGTTAATACATAGAAGTAAGGGAAATGTTTAAATAAAAAATAGTTAAAAACAACCCAACATGCAATAGCGGAGATAAACAAAAAATCCTTAGACTTTCAAACTGACATAGTCCAAAATAAATTCAGTATATCAATTAAAAACTGGAAAAACCTAGAATGAAGAGGAAAAAACAGTAAGATAAAGAGAATAGTAGGTATGGAGTTCCAACCTAAGCTTTTAGATGTTCTAAAGAAATAAACTTATATTCTCTGAACAGAAACAATTATCAAAGGTAATATAGAAGTTTTCCTTAAACTAAAAAAGAGTCTGACTCCATAATTCAAATGAACTTATTAAGTAGTGGATAAAATTAATGAAAGAGACCAACTACTAGTCAGGTTCTGTCAAGGCTTTTCATTTTAAAGAGAGAGAGGAAACACATAATGGTAGAATAAATTGGTTTCATAAAATGAACTATAATCAGGCTTATTTTTCTCTTCAATGCATGTCTTCTCAAATATTTCTTACCTTTAACACAAAAAGAATTGCTTGCCAAGTCATTTCTCATGTCAAAAGACAACAGTAAGATATTCTCCATTATCTTAAAAGACAGCTAACTACTATTAAACTGTCGTAAAACAAGTAAGCAATTTAAAGGTGTAATCCAACTTTTCTAGTCTTGAGTTTTTTCATGAAAGGGCTAAAGACAGCATAAAAGAACAATAACATAAAATATATGTTCTACCTATAAGTACATTTTTTGAAAGCATGGTTATAAATCTTCAGTATAAAAGCCCAAACTATTGCTTAACAAAGATGTTTTTTATTCTAAATGTAATTATTGTATACTAATAATCTTGCTTCTTAGCTAATGATATTTACAGGCAGTAAGTCATGGCAACTGAATAATCAAAATGGACACCTTATATTTAAATTATGGGAACCTTCTGATTGAATGTAAGTCTGTTATATCATTCAAGAGAAAATTATCAGCTACTAGAGAAGGATAGAATAAATGGAAAATTGTGTGCAGAAAAATACTAGCTGTGGGGTGGTGCCTGTGGCTCAAATGAGTAGGGTGCCAGCCCCATATACTGGAGGTGGTGGGTTCAAACTTGGCCCCAGCCAAAAACTGCAAAAAATATATATATATATACTAGCTATGGAAGTTATTATTTATTTTTTATATCAAGTGGAAGTTTATGCATTTGTAAAATTCAGATTATTAATGAATTGAAATATGATTTCTGACTTCTAAACACTATAGAATATAAAAGTAAAAATCTATAAAACAAAAGGCAAAGTATGATATATGTATAACAGAAAGGGCAAGAAAACTTGGAAAGTGTAGAGCATGAAACCAAATCACAAAAATAAGAATGATCATACACAAATATCAAGGGATTAACTCTCTCTCCCATTAAAAATTCAGATTCAATAATTTAATTAAATTCACAATCAAGATTTTCTACTTTTAATCTTACAGTATTATCACATAAAAGAAAATATGAATGAAGATTTACAAATCAAATAAACACAGAAAAAAACTGAAGAGGGAAACTATGAGTAGTTTCATATGGAATAAAATTATAATTACAATAAAGTATAAGTAGTTTTTGATTTGTGTATATCAAATATCACACCATAATGTAAAACAAATACAAACAAAATGTGCCATACTTAAAATTGTAGTCATAGAAATGATCATTTCTCTGCCCAAGATCAAGTAAATGATTCTAAACTGTTAAATGAATAACCACATAGGACCTTTCAAAAAAGATGAATTATTTCAAACATACATTAATGAATCATGAAAAATTGATCATAGACCAGGCCACTTATAAACACAAGAAAAATTTTATAAGAATAAATTTAACACCAAAGCAAATATTAATGAATAATAATAAAATGATAACAGTTTATTTTTTATTTTTTTTTATTAAATGATAGCTATGTACATTAAGGCCATCATGGGGTACAGTTTGGTGTTTTCATATATAATTTGAAATATTTTCATCAAACTGGTTAACATAGCCCTTATGTCATTTTCCTAGATATTATGTTAAGACATTTATATTCTACTTTCAGAAAGATTCACTTGTACCCTTGTAAGATAAACCACAGAGGTGATCCCTTCAATCACCCTTCCTCCACCCATCCATCCCCCTCTCCCCCCATATTCTTAGGCTATAATTAGGTATATGAAAGCTATAAATTAGTTTTATAATAGGGCTGTGTACATTGGATACTTTTTTCTTCCATTTTTGTGATACTTTGCTAAGAAGAACATTTTCCAGCTCCATCCATGTAAACATGAAGGAGGTAAAGTCTCCATCCTACTTTATGGCTGTATAGTATTCCATGGTGTACATATACCACAGTTTGTTGATCTATTCATGGATCAATGGGCTCTTGGGCTTCTTCCATGACCTGGCAATTATGAATTGGAGTGCAATAAACATTCAGATACAAATATCTTTGTTGTAATGTGGTTTTGGGTCTTCTGGATATATACCTAACAAAGGAATTGCAGGATCAAATGGCAGGTCAATTTTTAGTTCTCTAAGTGTTCTCCAGACATCTTTCTAAAGCAACGTATTAGTTTGCATTCCCACCAGCAGTGTAGAAGTGTTCCCTTTTGTCCACATCCATGCCAGCATCTCTGGTTTTTGGATTTTGTGATATTGGCTAATCTTACTGGAGTTAGGTGATATTTCAAAGTAGTTTTGATTTGCATTTCTCTAATGATTAAGGATGGTGAGCATTTTTCCATATATCTATAGGCCATATACCTATCTTCTTTAGTGAAATTCCTCTTTAAGTCCTTTGCCCACCCTGAGATGGGATCACTTGTTTTTTTCTTGCTAATACGTTTTGAGTTCTCTATGGATTCTGGTTACTAAACCTTTGTCAGAGACATAACTTGCAAATATCTTCTCCCATTCTGGGGGCTCTCTGCTTGCTTTACTTACTGTGTTCTTGCCTGTGCAGAAGCCCCTTAGTTTGATCAGGTCCTAATAGTGTATTTTTTATGTTGCTTCAATTGCCTGGGGAGTCCTCCTCATAAAATTTTCGCCAAGGCCGATCTCTTCAAGTGTTTTCCCTATATTTTCTTCTAGCGTTTTTATGGTTTCATGTCTTAAGTTTAAATCTTTAATCCAGTGAGAATCTATCTTAGGTAATGGTGGAAGGTGTGGGTCCAGTTTCTCCTCCATCTTGCTCGGCCTCAATGATAACAATTTAAAAAACTAAATATTTTCCGTTGATTGAAAATCATTGACAAATGAAGTGCTAATTAAAAACAGATTTTTTTTTTGTTAAAACTATGATAAAGACTAGATATATTCCATATGCAAAAATCTTATAACAAAAATAGTTACCAACTACAGAAAACATAAACATGAAATGAGAAAATTTATCTAAGGTGAAATACATATTGCCAAGAATTATGTGGAAAAAAGTTCAACCTCTTTAATAATAAAAACATATATTAAAGTCAGAAAATATTTTTACCTCTCAAAGTTGGAAATATTAAAAATGTGTAATATTCAGCATTGATAAGGGCAAGGTGAATTGGGAACTCTCATAAATATCTGGTGGGATTGTAATTGATAATGCATTTCCAGAAACAAATTTGTTAGTATGTGTCTTTACACATTAATTGAATTTTTTCTCAGCCTGGGTGTGGTGGATCATACCTGTAATCCCAGTGCTTGGGAGACCTGGGAGCCAAGGCATGTGAATTGCCTGAGCTCACAGGTTTGAGTCCAGCCTGAGCCAGAGCAAGACCTCATCTCTAAAAATAACTGACCATTGTGGTGGGTGCCTGTAGTCTCAGCTACTTGGGAGGCTGAGGCAAGATAATTGCTTAAACCCAAGAGTTTGAGGTTGCTGTGAGCTATGATGCCCTGGCACTCTACCGAGGGTGACAAAGTGAGACTCTATATTGAAAAAAAACAAAAAATGAAAAAATTATTCTTCTGGGAATGTTTCCTATGAACATTATTACAATGATGTATAAGTAGCTTTATGTTAGTTTACTCATTACTCGGCTAACTATAATAACAAAAAACATATGCAAACTCAATGTCTAAATGGAAGGATGGTTAAATAATTGTGCCTTTTATAAAATTAACATCACCCTGACTTTAGAATACATGTTTTTGAAGGTATTTTTGGATGATGCACAATGTAGATTAAAATAAAGCATGTTACAAAGCTACACATTTGCTCCATGCCATGATAGATTCCCACATTTGCTTATGCCAGGCCTATCCTCTTCCTTTTTGCCAGCAGAATCCTAATGGGCTGTTATGAAAAGAGACACATTCTTGGAAATTAAAATAAAATGTAACTCAAAAAGAATAACAAAAAATATGGTCAGAATAGCAGATGAGCCATAACAGACAAGTGAATGAAACAAGAAAACAGTCTCAGAATGCAGCACAATTGAGAAAGAGAAGAAATAAAGGAATGAAATAGAAGTTGAGACTGAGAGGATGGATCTAGATGAAATGAAAAAGGAGAGGATGGTGGAAAACAGAAGAGCTGAAACCATGAATCTTCAAGCCAAAGGGCACTGCACTGCTTAAGCAATAAGAATTTAAATATATTCTTTGACGTTTTGTTTAGTTATTTATTTATTTTTTAATTTTTTTAATTTAAAAAAATTTAGAGTTTACAAGTTATTTTTTTAAGCACAGATCAATTGGATTATGCTGAATTCTGGTGTTTCAGTGTACTGTTCTCCAAAATAGTATATATTGTACTCAATAGGTAGATTTTTATTCCTCACCTTCATCCTTTCCTCCCTCCTTCTTAGTTTCCAATATCCATTACAGCTCTTTATGATCATATGGTATACAAATTCTGATCTTAAGTTACAAACTTGCCACTCTGTGCTTATGTTGGCAGCACTATACAAACAACTCTGTGAGGTCTCATAACCTTGGTATATCAGTGTCTTACAGTTGTTTGCATAAACATGTGGCAGTGTTTCATAGTCCCTTTTTTAGATGTCTTTCACCTCCATAGTTAAATATGTATATTCCTAGGTATTTTCTTTTCTTTGTTGCTACTGTGAAAGGTACTATGTCTTTGATTTGATTCTCAGCTTGACTATTGTTGGAATATATGAAAGCTACTGATTTGTTTACATTGATTTTATAATCTGAGACCTTGTTGAATTTGTCAATTTTAGGAGTCTCTTGGTTGATTCTTTAAGGTTTTCTAGATGTAAGATCAAATTGTCAGCAAAGAGTTATAGTTCAATGTATTCCTTCCCCACTTAGACCCCCTTGATTTCCTTCTCTTGCCTGATGAGAACTGTTAGAACAATGTTGAATTAAAGTGGCAACAGTGGGTAAAACTTGACTGGTTCCATTTCTAAGTAAGAATGCTTTCAATTTTTCCCTGTTCAATATGATGTTAGCTGTAGGTTTGTTGTACATATACTTTATAATTTTGAGGCATGTCCCATCTATAACAATTTTTTGTGTTTTTATCATGAAAGGGTGCTGAATTTTGTCAAATGTTTTTTCTAGTTCAATTGAAAGGATCATATGCTCTTTGTTTTTCCATCTGTTTATGTGGTGAATTACATTCATAGATTCGCATATGTTGAATCATCCTTGCATTTTAAGGATAAAGCCCACTTGATGTATGATTTTTTTAATGTTGAATTTGAGTGGCAAGTATTTTATTGAAGATTTTTGCATCTGTAAATTCTCAGGGAAATTTCTTTGGTCCTGGGGTTTTCTTTGTTGAAGGTTTTTGATTTCTGATTCAGTCATTTTACCTGTCATCAGTCTCCTCATATTTTCTATTTCTCTATGAATCAGTTGTAGTAAGTCTCATGTCTAGAAATTTATCCATATTATCTAGGTTATCTAAATAAATAGGTGTATAACTATTTATAGTAGCCTTTTATAATTGTTTATTTTCTGTGGCATTGTAATGTCTCCTTTTTAATTTCTGATTTTATTTGCTTCTTTTCTGTTTTTGTCTTAGTCTATTGTCAATTTTATTATCTTTTAAAAAACCCAACTCTTAGTTTCATTGATTTTTTTCCCATTGTTTATTCTTTATTTATTTCTGTGCTAATCTTTGTTATTTCCTTCCTTTTGCTAATTTTGAGTACAGTTTGTTCTTTTTTCAGTTTTTTTAAGGTATAAATTTAGGGTGTTGACTTGAGATCTACTTTGTTAATGTAGGTATTTATCTGTGTAATTTTTCCTTAGTTCTGTTTTTAATTTATTGCATAAAGTTTGACACATCATATTTTTATCCCCTTCGGCTCAAGATATTTTCTAAATTCCCTTTTGGTTTTTTCCTTATCTATTGGTTGTTCAAGAATTTGTGTTTATTTTCCACATATTTGTAAATTTCCCAGCTTTTCCTTCTGCTATTGATTTCTAGTTTCATTTCATTGTGGTCAGAAAAGATGCTTGGTGTGATTTCAATTTCTTGAGATTTGTTATGCCTTGCTTTGTGACACAATATAGCATCAACTAGCAGAATGTTCCCATGTGCACCCGAGGAGAATGTGCAATTCTGCTGCTGTGTTGAATGTTCTGCATGTTAGGTTCATTTGGTCACCCTATTTTTTCTGTGAGCAAGTACAACTTCAAGCGGAGAGATTATTAGTTCAATTTGGAGAATATTGAAAGTAGAAGCAGGATAAATAATATGAAGACCATCAAAACAAGAAGCTGGCAAGTACAAAATGCTTTTTACAAGTGTATGTCAATAAACCAGATTGAGGGAGTTAAAAGTGCTCAAGCTTGTGGTCATTTCCTACCTATACCCTGTCCTCATTGCCTGATATTCAAGTGTATAGTTCAGAAGAAAACTCATCTCCTTTCAGTTGGACTAGCTCATTTCATCTTATGGGTAAAGCACCAGCCAGGCAAAAGTAGCTTTTTGCAAGAATCTGAAAACTCTAGTCACCTAATGCAGAAGAATAAATCCTCTGAGGCAAGGCAGAAAAAAATAACAAGCATATATAGCATGAGGGGATATTTGGATTTATTTCTGTATTTAAAGAGGTAGTCAATGTTTTTGACTGAATCCTGCTTTGGGAATATCATATAACTCTGTTCTATTCTGCCTAGAGATTCATTAGAAGGATTTACAGAAAGTTGGGGACCCTGGCTGGATTGTGCTAGAATCTCTGCAGAATGTCAATAAAGGCTCCCTTTCTGAAACCATATGCAAAACACTGGGGGTACCCCATAGGAGCTTCTTATACGAAATTTCTATTTTTCAAAACTGACATTTCAGTTCCCATGATGATTAGAAGATTTGCTCCTGAAAGCTAAACAGCTTCTTCCTTGATGTTTCTTTGCTAACCAAATATACAGGCAGCAGAGTGAGTTTCTCTGGGGTATTTGTGTGGATCACACATATATGATTGCAAGCCATTTGTATTCACTTTGTGTATTTGGTAATACCTACCTCATTAGTGTCTGACTTAAAAAGACTAATCTCTTCAAAGGCAGAGGCACCTAACCAACGGATTTGAGGAAGCTTTGGGGTTCTTTGCCAGCTGATTTCACCAGGGGAGTAAAAGATATTGCAAAGCAATTAGCAGACAGCAAAAGCCTGTGTTTGGCACCCTGTCACAGGACACTTTGATGAGGGGAAATCACAGTCTCTTGGCTTAGCCCCCACTCAACACCTGGGAGAAGAGCTCACAGAAGGTGGCCTCTGGAATTCAATTGGCAGCTCCTTTTTTACAGAGTTCCTGAAAAAGTTATTACTAATGGAAAGTCAACTTTGTGGGCCAGCTTTATATCTGCAGTGACCCATGTTTGCTTAAAGCACTGCACTGCTCCACACCACAGAATTTTTGCTCCCAATCTGAGGGTTCCCTTGGTGCTAACAGTCCCACATGGGAAGCAGCATCACCACACCACAGCCACCAGCTCAGGGCTGCCCTGGGCCCACAGTAGCACCTTCTCCAGGAATTCCTCCTTGTTACATCATCATGTGTCCTTTCTTATGCATGCCTGCAACTGTTGCAAAACCTCAGAGAAGATAATGAGTGATACGTTCAAGATAAACAGTCTGGCAAGGTGTTGAATCTTGTATTCCTCATTCTATTGACCCCCTAACATGGTCTAGGGGGGATGGGGTCCTGTTAATTGCATTCTTTTTGGGTTATCTGTGTACATACTGTCTTCTTAGGTTTTTCTCATAAGACTGTTTTTCCCTGTCATTAAACTGTGTCAGCTTAGACTCTCAGAAGGCCATGGTTGAATTATGAGTGTGAGGCTACCCCCAGTCATGAGCCCAGACTCATTTAGCTTGGGTTTGTGCTTCAGTGCCTTTTGTATATTGTTAAACTTCATAGCACATTCATGGAGAGTACAGGAAAATATTTTTATAATAAAGACAATCTGATGGAATGGAATCTATTTAAATAAAATCAGCATCCAGCTTCCTCTTTGGTGGGTGTGGTAATCTGTGCAGAGGGCAGGGTTGCCAAGAAACTCTCAGATGGTGTATTCACAGTCTCTGGCTTTGCCATTGACTCACTGGGATGTAGGGGAACTCACCTAGGCTCCCTAATTCTGCAACTGTGTATTTTTCCATTTGAAATTCTGATATATTTTCAACATTAGACCAGTTTCCAGGCTTTCGTAATTTATAAAACTCTTTCATTTGTGCTACCTCAGGAATCATTATTATCTTTTTATAGGTGAGTGAATTCAGAGAAGTCAGATGGCATCCTCAAGTTACACGACTAAGAAACAAGAGCTGAATTTTTTTTTGTTTTACGTTCACTGCTCTTCTATTGTAAGCATACATTTATGGATTTGGATCTACCTGACAGAGCCTAGCTAGATACCAAGGTAATAATTGTACAGAGATGGTCAGATTGCAGAGTCATTTATAACTGATAGAATTTCTTATTTCTGACTTAAGAATGGATAAACCTTTGTTCAGATGTGATGCAGGTTCAGAAGTCAAAAAGATGTTCCCATATCCTCCTGGATTTATGTGTACTTTCTACTGGGTTATATTTCCTGGTTAATCATAAATTCATTTATAAATTCAAAAATTATTAAACATATATATATATATATAGAGAGAGAGAGAGTCTCACTCTGTCACCCTGGGTAGAGTGCCATGATGTCAGAGCTCACAGCAACCTCAAATTCTTGGGCTCAAGTAATCCCCTTACCTCAGCCTCCCAAGTAGCTGGGACTACAGGCACCTGCCACAATGCCTGACTAGTTTTCTTTCTTTTTTTATATTATTAATAGAGATGGAGCCTCACTCTTTCTCAGGCTGGTCTCAAATTACTGAGTTCAGGCAATCCATTGCCCTTGTCATCCCAGAGTGCTAGGATTATAGCTACTGCACCTGACCCAAACAAACATTTTGTGCTTGGCCTTCAGGGAGGTCTTGGATAAATGGTTCCCTGTTTTCTATACAGCCTGTGATCTGTTGGAGATGTCAGATATTTAACAGAAGCTACACAATTGCAATGAAGAGATGAGCTTTGGTAATGTGTACCAGCAGGACTGAAGGAGATTCAGGGATCCAGGAAAGACATTTCTCTGTTGAAAATCAGGAAATGCTGCACACACAGCAATGTGTGGCAAAGAAGGCCCTGGGGATCTTCTTTGAGGAACTAGAAATCCATTGGGCTGAAGAGCAAGGGAGAGTAGCATGAGGTGATTCATTCAACATAGAGAAGATATGGCCATTGGAGATGAAACTAATGGGGGAAGGCATGGAGGTTATCATGTGGCTTGTCAGGAATGACCCAGAATGTTCACAATGAGATTTTGTGCCTAATGCAAGTCACTTGCACTGCACTGGTGTTTTCCTGTTTGTGGGAGTGTTTCCCATCCCTATGGGCAGCATTTGTAGGATTGGCTTGAACACTTGTGTGAATGAGTTAGCCAACTGAAGATTATAGAGCTTGCTGGCAGACAGGCATGGCAGACATGGCTGCAGATCCTTCTAAGGTACTGGGGTGTTCTGTAATTTCAAATGGCCATTATAAGTTCCATCTCTGCTTTTAACTTAGGGAAAATGTTGCCCTTTGAAAATAATGTTCCAGCAAGAAGTAATTTTGCATTTCTTTCCCATAGTGAGTTGAAAAATAAAATTTTAGAACTTTTCTTCTTTAAAATTTCTTACAGTTTATATGTGTATAAAAACTCTTACTGCAACTCAAATCTAAATTTTTCTTAATGTTATTGCTTTATAACTTATATAAGGACCTTGAAGACCTTGTACCATTATGTCCTATAGTCAGGCAACCTTCTTGATAAGTGTGATTTGACTGTGTAATTAGGTATCTACTACCAAAAAGAAATGGAATATGAAAAACATTATTTGGGGCCAGGATACAAGTTCTCTATTTGATCACATCAGCAGAACTATCTCAGTGTTGAGAACATAGCTGTTCTATATACCAGCAATGAGTTGAAGAGGTACAAAGTCAATAATTGTTGATGGATATGGCAGTGGAGTGTGTCTTGCATCACATTAAACAGCTCTTGTGATTTGTTTTGCTGTGGGCAAGAATAATTGGAAATAAAATAAAGCATACTCTTGGCTAAGGGAAGCTCATGGCTACTATTGCCCACTTTATTCTACCCTTAAGGGATGTTTTTATGGATTGATCAGATTCTAAGATGCTTTATTGGGCCACAATGCCAGTGGTGGAGCTTTTAAAGAAAGTAAATATCTGTACGGTCTCTTTAGGTGGACTTGTAGACACTCTTCCTTCTGCTAATCAAGAGAAGACAGACTTTCTGTTACTTCTTGTAGAGAAAGCCAATCCATCTTTTATTTTCTCTTTGTTGCCACATTCTGAATGGTCTCCTTTCAAAAACAACTGATTAAATTGGGCATTTCTTTTCCTGAGAAAGGCATAGGTCCAGCTTATTGAGGCTTATGCAAAATACTCTCAGTCTTTTGGAGCGTTTTCTTCCTGTTGGCCAATGTGTTTTCTCTTCATTACCATCATGAGACCTGTCACTCAGTTGTGGGTCTTGCAGTGGAAGTATAGTAGAAAAGCATTTCAGATCCTGTAGGATTCTTTAGCTTAAGCAGAGAATGTCTATTCCCCTCTGTGGCCCATGCTGAATAGCGTGGTTCATTATGGCTTACGACCTAGGCTCCAATAAATATCAATTTTTTTTATGTGTGTGTTATTCTCTGGTCATACATCTCTCTCAGGGATCTTAAACAAGGAAAGTAAGCTGAGAGCAAGATTTAGGTGTTCTTGGGTCCCTGACCTACATGTAACATTATCTCTATTTAACTTTAACCTGACTGTGTTTACAGATACTATTGCTTTACTTTTTCTACATGAATTTTCTAGTAAAAACCAGCTGCCTCCTGCTAAATATGAGACAAAATAATTTAGAGCAGGATATTAACAACCATTAGTGTTAGACATACTTAAGTGACTTCTCTTGACTCTAATAATTGACTCTTTAATCTTAAGCAACATACTTGGGATCTTTACTAGGGGTCACAACCTTTTTCAACAATGCACTTTCATTGTGATGGTTATTCAGGTTGCAAAGAATTAGGATGAACTCACTGACTCAATACAGTCTTTTTAGATGACAAGAAGCAAAAATACAATTTCATTGATTTCTATTTATGAACATAGAGTCAAAGGCACAATAACTCTTTGAGGAGAAAGAACCACAGAGTAGGGCCAAAAGGGAGCAAAGGTCCTTATAGACTATTACTTGGTGATGTGTTTTCATGTTGGATTTTAAAAAATAAGAAAAAAGATATATTTATTTATTGGAAATGCTGGCATGATGTACATGAAACTGGAGAAGCGGGATGTTTCTGGGTGTTAGCCAAACATCTTATGGCTATCACCCCTCAGCCCAGCTACAGACCCCTTTATTTGCTGTAGGCAGGTGTGAGTGGATGGGAAGACCAGTCCTTGGGACAGATCTGATCTCTGGTAGGGACCTTGGAGACAGACCCAGCCTCAGAACCTGGGAAGATACTCAATCAAACAGATAGAAGAGAGTATTCAGTGCAGGGGGAAAGAAGTCAAAGAATAGGCATACACATGATCTAAAGCATTTGTGGGGCGTGCACACATGCATATAATGGATGACTCACAACTGGCTCCATCCCAAGTACAAGTAGGACACAGAAGAGTGTTCGCTGGGTAACAGCATTCCAGATGCCCAATTAGAACCCAAAGGGAAGACTTCCTCCTATGGAAGGGCCAGGCAACGTTTAGGGGAAGGGGCCATCAAGAGAAGGATCAAGACCAAGATTTAGGTGATCAGAGCCAGGTAGGGGCACAGTTATAGGGAAGGAGCCCAAGGAGGGGACAAGACGGAGCCTGGTTATACCAAGGACACTGGAATAGATGTGATGATGGGACTGAGACTATTTAATCACCCCATCTATTTAAGAAATAGTCTTTGAATTTTTTCAATATGCCAGGTCCTCTTCTAGGCATAAAGAACACAACAGTGACCATTCAGTCATGGCTTCTGTCCACGTAATATTTTTATTAGATTAGTCTAATAATAAAGGTGGGAGAAGATAAAGTATGTTTTTCTGCTTCACTTACTGACTTTTAAACTTTTTTTTTTTTTTTTTGGGGGGGGACAGAATCTCACTATGTCACCCTTGGCAGAGTGCTATGGCATCACAGCTCACAGCAACCTCAAACTCTTAGGCTGAAGCAATGCTCTTGCCTCAGCCTCCCAAGTAGCTGGGCGTACAGGCACCCTCCACAATGCCTGGCTATTTTTTGGTTGCAATGTTATTTTGGTTGTCAATGTTATTCAGCTAGCCTGGGCTAGGTTCAAACCCACCAGCCTCAGTGCATATGGCCAGCACCATAACCACTGTACTACATGTGCCAACCCAGGTTTTTAAAAATTTTTAATTAAAAAAACAATAAGAAGAAATAGCTATAACGTCCTGCTTTGAAATAACAGAGTAAGAAAGTATAATTTTCCCTCACTCCTTTTATCCCACCCCAAATAAAGATTGTTCCTTTTCAATAGTTTTTAAATACATTTACAAAGGTACATACATTTTGGTGAGCAGTTTTTCTTTATTACTTAACAGTATGTTATACACAAGTTGGCACATATAAACCAACCCCACTGTTTTAACGGTTGCCTTGTTGCAAAGGAAATATTTAACTATTTGTTATAGTTGGTTAATGTTGCATTTTAAATATCTTCTGTCTAAGATTCTAACTTTCTCCAGTGCAGAGGAACAAACACAGAGGTTGGGTTTGAAGGTGGTAATCCAATGGGAAGAAGACAGGAAGGAGTCTGGGAACCTTCCTTCGCAAGTCATCTCATATGGACAGTCAATAAATTGGTCCAGGATTGTTGATTGAGCCCCTCTCTGGCATTGTGCTCTTATTTCAGAATAAGGGGGGGCCTCATTCAGCCTGTTGGTTCTTTGGTGGTGGTGGGGTCTCTTATCAGTGAAATTTCTTGGTTGGAGAGGAATGTGCTTCAGTCAAAAGGTAAAAACTGGATGAAAGGACAGAGTGAAAACAAATACTTTCATAAGGTTAATAAAAAAAAATTATTCTGTAACTGAAAATACTTAGCTTTCCATTAAGTTGAAAGTTCATGGATAATGTCTTTTTTGTAGAATATTATAACCAATTTCTGCTTATTTTCTTCCCAAGTGCCTTTAAGAGAGGACAGCCTCTAGCAGAAATTAGCTTTAGGACACCAGAAATTGCATGCCTCTGTTGATATGCCAGCTCTTCCATCCCCACCGCAGGTCTCCCTTCATGGTACAACCACATACTTGACAGATTTTCATTTTAGGTTTTAGATACGTTTTCTGAGGGAAAACTAACACTATTTTATTGCAAAAAAATGTTAGTAAATGTGGTGCTCCAAGATTCTTCTTGAAAAGGCAAGATAAGCCAGTCTCATTATTTTCCTATTATGGTCTTCTCACCATCATAGTCACTGCCATTTAGATTATCTCAATTTTAAACCCTCCTCCTATTGCATTTTATTATCTTCTGTGACTTTTAACCCTTAGCAGGCAAGAGGACCATTCAGCACCTCAGGGTGTCACCAAAGGCATCAGTAACTGTGCCAAATGTTACCTGCTGGAGCTTGAAGGGTAAAAGTTTTCAAGTCTGGTGAAGTGCAATTTGTTAATTTATTCTTGTCTCGAGAGTCCTCCAAATCACCCTCTGATTTGGTGATTTGCTGGACGAAGTCGCAGGATGCAGTATGTAATTATACTGATGACCAAAACTTGTTACAGCAAAAAGGCACAAGGCAAGATCAGCAAAGGGTATAGCCGAAGTACAGTGGACCCGAGCATAAGCTTCTAAGAGCCCACTCCTAAAATCAAACAGGATGCTCTTAATTCCTGCAGCATCTTTTTGTGACAACATGTACAAAATATTGTCTATCAGGGAAGCTCTTTAGAGATTTAATGATCAAGGTTTTACTAGGGGCTGGTTAAGTAGGCACCGTCTTCTTCACATGTACCAAAAATTCAGACGCCCAGAAGGAAGGTAGGTATTCAGCATAAGCCACATTGTTTGTAGAAGCAGGTAGGTTCAGCGGGCTACTCCTGCTAAGTTGGGAATGGGAAACTCTCCTGAAGTGTTTACAAGGTTAATAAAAGTAAGCTTTGAAAAAAATTTATTCTGTAAATTTTTACAGTAAAATTCATTCTAAAAATTTTTACAGTAAAAAAACCAAGTTGCCAAGTGCAAATCATGGGCCAACCTTGCAAGCACACCTTTCTAAGAATAGAAGTCTCAGTCCTGGTATATTATAGGAATCTCTTTTCTTTACAGTTCTTTTCTAGATCATGCTTTTGATGTTGTATCTAAGAAATGTTCTCTCCTAAGGCAAGGTCACAAGGGTGTTTTCTTATGTTTCATTCTAGAAGTTTTATAGTTTTAGCCTGTACATTTTGGTCTATGGTCCATTTTGAGTTAGTTTTAGCACATGGTGCCAGATAGGAGTTGAAATTTGCTTTTGTAAATATGGGTAGCTGATTGTTTTAAAACTACTTGCTGAAAAAAACCTCTGTTACCCTGAATTGGCTTAGCACTGTCATTGAAAATCCGTGGCCTGGATACGGGTTTGTCTATTTCTAGATTCTCTGTCTGGTTTCATTTATGTAAGGGTCTTTGCATCAATGCCATATAGTCTTTACTGCTCTGGCTTCATAGTAAGTCTTAATATTAGGTAATACATCTCTCCAAATTTGTTCTTTCTTAAACTTGTCTTGACATTTGTAGACCCTTTGAAGTTACATATGATTTTTAGAGCCAGCTTATCAATTTTATTTTGTAAAATAACCTTGTGGTATTTTGATTACAATGCCATTGAATTTATTAATTAATTTGGTCACAACTGACATCCCAACGATATTACTCTTCTGACTCATAAACATAATATGTCTCTCCAATTATTTAGTTTAATTTTCCTCAGCTGCAATATTTTGTTTTCACTGTCCAGGGCTTTCATATCAATTGTCAGATTTAACTCTATTTCATACTTTTGTTGCAATCATAAATTATATTTTAACATTTGTTTTTTGATTGTTCATTTCCAGCATATAGAAATAAAATTCAATTTTTATATATTGATCTCAGATTCTGCACTTTGAAAAACTCAATTTTAGCTTTTGTATTTTCTATCAGATTTTCTACATTGGTGATCATAGCATTTGTGGGTAAAGTAAGGAATGTACATAGACTTATTCTTCCTCTCTGATTTGGAGGCTTTAGATTTTTTTCGTGCCTTATTTTATTGACTAGAACCTCTAGCACAATGTAAAATAGAAAAATGACAAAGGACTATCCTTATTTTATTTCTGGTCTATTGTATAGGGAAAACATCTACTCTTTAACCATTAAGCATGATGTTTACTGTGGGTTTTTCATAGATCATCATTAGGTCAGGGGAATTTTCTTTTACTCCTAGGTTGTTGAAGTGTTTTTTTTTTTTTTTTTTTAACATGAGGAAAGGATGTTGGATTTTAGGATGTTTATGTGGCATCTACTGAGACGATCATATGTGTTTCCTTTTTTAGTTTGGTAAATTGTAAAGTATGTTAACTGATTTTCAAATACAAAAGCAGATTTTGTTTTTTTCTGAAAAAGAATTTTATTTAGTTGTATTTTCCTTTTATGTACTATACTTGATCTGTTGAAATTTTGTTTAGAAATTTTCTACCTGCTTTAATGAAGAATATCAGTATGTACTTTTCTTTTTTTTATAAAGCCTTTATCTGGGTTAGGTAGAATTGGTATTATTTCTTCACTGAGTCTTTAGTAAAATTCATCAGTGATACCATCAGGTCTTGGAGTTGTCTTGGTGGGAAAATTTTAGCTTTAATAGATATAGGATGACTCAGGTTTTCCTTAATTGCTTCAGTGGTTTATGTCTTTCAAAAACTTTGTTCATTTTATGTAAGTTGCCAAGTATATAAGGTTATTCATAATGATTTCTTATTTTCCTTTTAACATATTTGAATCTGTACTGAACCTACCTCTCTCACTCCCAGTACTGATATTTTGTGTTATCCTTTTTTCTGTCCTGATCAGTATGGGTAGAGATTTATCCATTTTATCTATTATCATTAACAACCAACTTTCCATTTCATCGATTTTCTGTTTTCTATCTCATTAATTTCTGCTCTGATATTCATTACCTTCTCTCTTCTACTTACTGTGGGTTTCATTTGCTTTCTAGCTTATTAAGGTGAGATATGAGGTTATTGATTTAAATCTTTCTTCTTTTCTAATATAGGTATTTTGTGCTATAAATTGCCTTCTGCACTGGTTTTATGGCAGTCTACAAATTAGTTCTTTTCATTTTCATTCAATAAAAACGCTTTCTAATTTCTCCTTAGATATCTTCTTTGGTCTTTGCATTATTTAGAGATTTTTTTTTTCAGTAATCTCTCTGTCACTGATTTCTCACTTAATTTTTATTATGGTCATACAACATACTTTGTGTGATTTGAATTCTTTTAAGTTTGTGACTTGTTTTTATGGTCCAGAATATAGAAAATGTCTTAGTAAATGTTTCTTTTGCTCTTGAAAAGACTGCATAAATATTCTGGTGTTTTAGATGGAGTGTTTTATGTAAGTGTTAATTAAATTATTCAGGTCTCTTCTGGTTTTCTAATTATTTTTTTCAGTTTTTTTAGAGGAGAGTATCAAGATATCTGACTATATTTTTAGATCCGTCTATTTTTCCTTTCAGTTCTATCAGTTATTGCTTCATGCATTTTGAAACTGTTATTAGCTGCATAAATGTTCAGAAGTTTTATGCCCTCTTGATGAATTTACCTCGTTACCATTGTAAAATGACCTTTGTTAATTTTTAGTGGCATTACTTGCTCTGCATCAATATTAATGCGCCTCTGTACCTTTCTTTAGATTAATCCTATTTTGTTATATTTTTTCTCATTCTCCAATTAACTTATTTGTATTTTTATATATAAAGGCCATATTACAAAGGCAGTATTTATTTAAGGATTGCTGCTTTAACTAATCTGACAACTCTACTTTTTAACTGAGGTATTTAAGTAATTTTAATTTAATGCTATTATTGATATAATTTTAATTTATATGTATCATCTTGCTATTTGTTTTCTATTTGCCGTTCTTGCCTTTGTTCTGTTCTACCTCTTCTTCAGTCTTAGTTTTGGATTGATTGAATTTGTTTTTAAGTTTCAACTTCATCTTTTTTGTTGGCTTAATAGACATAGTGATTGCTTTTATTTCTCTAGTGGTTGCATTAAGGTCAATGGTATATATCATTAACTTATCACGCTTTACCTTCAAATGATACTTTATCGCTTCATGCTTTGTGTAAAGGACTTTGCAACAACAATATACTTCCACTCATCTGCTCTTATTTATGGTATTGTTTTCATACACTCTTGTTTTATAGGTGTTACAAGTTTTGTACTATGTTACTATTTTAATTTAAATCATGCTCTTTTAATGACATTTAAATAAGAGTAAAAAGCTCTTACATATTTATTCATTTAGTTACCATTTCAGATATTTGTCATTACTTTGTAGCGATCCATTTAACCATATGGTATCATTTTCCTTCTGTCTCAAAGACTTCCTTTAATATCTTTTTGTAGTGTAGTTCCGCTGGTGATAAAATTCAGATGTTGGATATTTGAAAAATTCTGTATGTTGCTTTCCTTCTTAAATAATATTTTGTGAGGTATAAAATTCTAACTAGATGGTTTTTTTTTTTTTGTTCAGTACTTTAAGGATGTCACTTCACTACCCTCTCCCTTGTATGTTTCTATGTTTCAAACAGAACGTCTGCTGCTTAAAATAATAAAAATCAACTTTGTTTTCCTGCACATACAAGTTGTTTTTCCCCCATCTACTCTTAAAATATTATCATTGATCTTGAGAAATATGATTATTGATGTGCCTGGGTGTAATTTTCATCATGTTTCTTGTAACTGTGGTTCATTAAGCTTGTTGGATTTGTGGGCTTATAGTTTCCTCAAATTTGGATTGTTTTTGTGCACTAATTTTTGAAATATATTTTTTTACCCTTTCTTTTGGGGTCATATATATATATACATATAAATCCTCTTAAAATTTTTTCATGGCTTACTGACACTCTCTTTACATAAAAATTTTTTTATATTTATTTTCATTTTAGGAAGATTCTAGTACTATGTCTTCTGGTTTGCTGACTTTTTCTTTGGTGGTGTCTAATCTGTTGTCAGTCTCATTCATTGTACTTTTTATTTCAAAACTTACAAATTTTGTCTTGTGTGTGTAGTTTTACTTTTGTGCATGTGTGGTTTCAAAAGTCTTTCATGTTTCTATTTAACTTTTTCAACTTTTGGTGTATGTTTATAACTATAATTTCCATGTCTATTAATTCTAACATCTATGTCAGTTCTTGGTTGGGCTTCTTTGCGTGCCTGGTAATTTTTAGTTTTATTTTTTAATTTATTAAATTTTGGTTTTATATATATATATATATTTTTTTTTTTTTTTTTGCTTCTTTGCATGCCTTGGTAATTTTTGGTTTTACCTTATTGAATGCTTGATATGTATTTTTTTTTGTTCATGTAGATGTTATTGAGGATTTTTTTGATGTATAGTTAAATTACTTGGAAATCAATTGATCCTTTCAGGTCCTGTTTTAGAGATTTATTAGGTGATGCTTGACATAGGGGGTTAAGTATTCTGCAGTGCTCATTTATACATTTTTTGTATACTTTTTTCAATGTCCCATGGTTCTGGAGGTTTTCCAGTCTGGCGGATGATAGCAGGAAGTTTCCCCAGCCCTGTGTAAAGCCCAGCACTGTTATGTCTGACATTTTAGGATCCTTCCATCCTTGAGTGGTTTCTTACATGCATGTACTAATCAGTTGTGCTTAGACCACCTACATTCTTTGGGATTACCAAGATGAGCATCAGAAGATGCTGTATAGTTAAGAGTGACAGTCTACTTAGGAGTGACTCCCTGAAGACACTGAGAATTCTGTCATTGCATGGCTCTCTTTTCTTCAATATTCTACTTTGCAAAGTCTAACTATCTTTGAGTTCTTAACCTCTTAGTTCAGTATCCTCAACTCAGGAAAGAGTTGGATTTCTATACCCTACATTGTGGCCTAGAAACTCTGTCAAGACAATATGCTGGGGCAATTTTAGGGCCTCCTTGTTTATTCCCCCCCATGTTTATTTTCTATTTATCAATGATCACTTCTGTTCTGCTGATGGGTAATGTTCATGTTCTTTGTTTTGCATAGTGTGACTTTTTTTGTGTTGTCTTAGGTGGGCAGGTAAATCTGGGCTCAGTTCTGTCATCATTACTGGAGACAGAGGTAATTAGATTCAGGAATCTCTGGATCCGTCCAAGTCTTAGTATGACCTTAAGCAATGTTAAAAACAAATTGTAAACATTACATTCCTAAATTATTGATGAGTAGTTCCTTTTTAGAAAACAAGAAATGTATGTTTACTTATGCATATTTACTAAGGGTAGGGAGGGAAGGTGGACTAACATACAATGTATCTATGTATTTAAGAGATAATCAGAAGGAGTTTAGAGGATACAATAAGTAGCTGTGTGATGGCAGTAGGATGATAATATTGACAGATTATACAGAGAATTAAATGCAAGAGTACAAGAGGGGACTGCTGCTTGGAGCTTCCTTTGCCCGTTTCTTTGCTATTGAGGTGTGTGAGTTCCCCTGTATATGGCATCTTCCTGATGCTCATCTTGGTAATTTCTTTCTTTCTTTTTTTTTTTTTTTGGCTGGGGCTGGGTTTGAACCCATCACCTCCGGCATATGGGGCCGGCGCCCTACTCCTTTGAACCACAGGCACCACCTGGTAATTTCAAAGAACCTAGGTGGTCTAATATAATCTGATGAATTAGAGCATTAGATAGAGATTGATTATCTGTATCTGCCTAGGAAGGTATTAAGAACTCTGGACTTTCAATAAATTTTGATGCTTAGTTTGCATCCTTTGAAGAATCTGTGATTCTCTTAGCATACTACCTGGCTGGCTTTTAAAGCAGAGGGGAACATTATGGGTGGAGAGAGCAGGTTTAGGTGATAGATACCACTGAATGTGAATTAGACCTCTGGGATTTCTTATCTGCATGGTGGAAGACAAGATGTTTTATCTCTCTAATCTTTAATTTCCTTTTCTTTATAATGGGGATAATCATACATAAAATGTTATATGAATTCAATCAAGTATAATGCATTGCATTTTTACTACATGGCTAGGTATCATATGATGTGTTTGTATCAATCAATTTTGTTCAGAGAAAGAGAACCAATAGGATGTATGTGGAATTGGTTTTCATGATTATGGAACCTGGCAAGCCCCAAATCTGTGCATATGCTGGCAGACTGGAGACCTGGTAAGAGCTGATGTTGCATAATTGAAGTCCAAAGGTGGCAGGCTAGAGGATTCCCTCCTGCTTGGAAGAGGTCATCTTTTTGTTGGATTCAGGCCTTTAACTGATTGTGTGAAACCTACCTGTGTTATATAGAGTGAGCTGCTTTGCTCAAACTTCACCTATTCAAATGTTAATCTCATTCAAAAGTATCTTCACAGAAACATCCAGAATAGTTTTGGCCAACTATTTGGGCACAATGGCCCAGCCAAGTTAACGTAGAAAATTAACCACCTTAGCATTTATAAACATTAATTCATTTAACACTATTATCAATCCTGTGGGGGAGGTATTATTTTTCCAGGTTTACAGTTGGGAAATTGAGGCTTAGGCAGATAAAATGCCTTTCACAAAACTGATATTCGAGCTCATATTTGTCTGACTACAAGCCCATGCTCTTAAGATTTCCATTAAAATATATCTCAGCATAGTACCTGTTACATAGTAGGTGTTCCCTTCGGGTTAGTTCCCAGTTCTTGTTGCGTGGAGTGCTGGTTTCAATCCC
This sequence comes from Galagoides demidoff, assembly GCA_963574575.1. Taxonomy (NCBI): domain Eukaryota; kingdom Metazoa; phylum Chordata; class Mammalia; order Primates; family Galagidae; genus Galagoides; species Galagoides demidoff. The sequence goes on along the minus strand of CAUYQV010068997.1, from coordinate 13,680 downwards.
TTTCTTCTTGATAAAGTTGTAATCAACTAACTGAACAAATAGGGATAGGTTTGTGGGTCTTGCATTTTTAACGCTTACTAAACTGTATGGTACACAGCAGGTGCTCAGTAAATTGGTGCTTGAATGCTGTTAGAAATACTATTTGAATATCTTAGGCACTAAATCAAATAGGTTTTATTTATTTATTTGATGATAATTTTGTGCAAAGAGTCAGGATATGGGGAGAAAGTAAAGCCAAATCTAGCCTAGATCCTGCCCTCAAACATTTTAGTGTCATATTAAAGGTGAGGAATTCATTCATTCATTCTTAATTCAACAAGTCTTTACTTGTTTTTTACTCCATGCCAGACATTAGCTTAGGAGATGTAAATAAAGTGGTGCACAAAACAGACCAAGACTCAATATTAGTTTTCAGTTGTCACTGTAACAAACTAAATACAAAACACAAACACAAACATAAAAATTATAAAACAATAAATTGTTCAGCAAAAATCGGAAATGAGTCTTACAGGGCCAGATCAACATACTGGCAGGACTGGTTTCTTCTGGGGGCTCTTAGGGAGTGTGTGCATTGTCTTTTCCACTTTCTAGAGTCCACCTGCATTTCCTGGCACGTGGTCCCAGATTACATGGCATTTTTCTCCCTCTTCTTCATCATCACATCATCTTCTATTAAATCATCTCCTACCTATACCTTACAAGGATCTTGTCACTATGTTACATCCGCCTGACTAATCCATGATAATCTCCACCTCTCAAGATTCTTCATTTAATCACATTTTCAAAGTCTTTCTCTGTGTTTGGTGCATCACATTCACCAGAGGGCGTGGGCATCTTTGAAAATAGGGACTTTATTCAGCCCAATACAGACCTTCCTACAGACATGGAGTCAGACACCGAAACAGTAAGTGTGCAACCATATTCATAAGTGTCATAAAGAATAAATCATGGCAGATGGATAGATGGTGACTGAGATGGGGGAGTTCCTTTGTGAGAGATTTGTCAAGGAAGGAGATTTGTGAGATGACATTGAGTAGAGGCACAAATGAAGGGTGGGTTAGCCCAGGTTGGGTGTGTTATCTGAAAGGAACTGGAACTGAGGGATGAATAACATGGAGACTCTATTGAATCAGGTAGTGGGAAATTATAGGAAGGATGTAGAAATCCAGGCAGAAGAGCTCAAAAATTGGTTCATAGAATAGATAGCATTTGTGAAACTCTCAAACCTTGTGTGTTAAACATCATGGTTTATTTAGTCTGCAAGATTTCCGAAAAATATACTCTGGGGTGCAGAAAAGGAAAAAGCAGAATGGATAGGGTGTGGTTATAAAGTGTGTGTCTTTCTTTCTCCAGGACAGCCGCTAGGCTCATGCTTCCAATTTTGCATAATGAGGGGAAGCAAAAAGTCACCAAGTAAAGCAGATCTCTGAAAGCCTTTGTCAGGACCTTCTGGGTGGGGTCTCTTGTTTCTGGGCTTCTTTCTCCTGGAGTTATGCAAGGAAAGGCTCAGCTTACCTAGTTTGAGGGTTCAGTTTTTCATAGTTTCAGTTTTTCATACTAATTGAGCTCTGTCTTCAGCTGGCCATGGCTTTATTCTGTTCCTGACTTCAGCAGTTCTCTGCAAATTTCAGGTTTACGGAACCCTCACGCACTTCACTGGCTCTTTCCATTAAATAGCACAGGTCTGATACCACCAGGCATGGCCTTCCACTTTGAGTAAACAGATCCCTAGCTTGACACAGGGAATATAACATAACACAATTGCTTTTTTATTTGTTTATGATATCTATAGTTGATCTCCATCACTAGTAAAAGTTCCCAGAGCAGACATCACTAATTGAGTCTTTCCTTTTGAACCCATCCAGAGCCTCAGATTCCTTTTCAACCTTGCATTTCAATCTTCCCCTAAAAGTTCTCACTGACTTATTCCTTTATTCCCTCAACAGTTTTAGGGAGGCAGTATAGCATGTTAATTGGGCACTATAGTCAGAATCCCTGGGTTTAAGTATCAGCTCTGTCACTTACCAACCGTGTGAGCTGCAACAGAAGAGAAGTTACTTATGTCTCTGTCTCATCTTCCTCGTATCCATTTTTTCCTCTATTTTTAAAAAAATTTTAGAATATTATGGGGGTATATGCATATCAGTTACATATTTTGCTTTTGTATATTTTAATTCAAAGTTATAGGTGTACCCTTCACTCAGGAAGTGTGCTAAGTACACCTGCAATGCGCCCATTAGGTGGGAATTTCCTACCCTTTTCTCCTCTTCCTCCCCTCTACTTGAGTTTCACTGAATTTTGCTTCCATATGAACACATAGATGTTGATCAACTAGTTCCAATTTAGTCCAGAGTACAGGTAGTATTTGATTTTTCATTCTTGTGATATTTCACTAAGAAGAATGCTCTCCAATTCCAACCAGATCATTACAAAAGATACTAGGTCACTGTGATTTTTATGTCTGAGTGGTATTCCATAGAATACATACACCACATTTTATCAATCCTTTCATATATTGATGACCTGGGTTGTGTCCATGACCTTACGATTGTGAAATGGCTTTTATGACCATTTGAGTACAAGTGTCTTTATAATAAAATGTCTTTTTCTTTTCCCTTTGGATAACTACGTAGTAGTGGGTTTGCTGGATCAAATGGTAGGTTACTTTAAGTTCTTCAAGGAATGTTCATACTACTTTCAGCTTCTTTGTATTTAAGTGGGGAAAATCATAGCATCTTTTTCAAGGAGGAGATACAAAAGAGTTAATATAGGTAAACAATTTAGGATAGTGCAGGGCAGATAGCAAAACTTTATTGCCACTATTGTGGTGATAGCAGTCCTTACTGTTCTTGTGGAGGTTGCAAGAGAGAAAGATTTTATGCTAGGTTAGTAATCAGGTCTCAGCTCTCTGCCGGCCCAATTTGTTTCCCTGGGTCCTCGCTGCTTGGTGAGTAGACCTTTCCTTTCCATAAGCACCCCTCCTTCCCTGCACCTTGGTGACCCTCCCGCACCCAGGCTATTCTTGAATGAAGCCAGAAGTCCTGCAGCCACTTCAGTTCCAGCCATTGGGTGACTCGGCAAAGTCACACTCCCAGAACCATGATCCAGGGGCTCCATGAAAATGTCCAGTCTCTCTTTCCTTCTGTCCTTTTTCTTTATTACCAATTAGTCCTGACACTTTATTTCCTGTAGGATATTACCCTGTCTTTTCTCCTCTGTGTGCCCAGTTTTTAGGCTTGGCTCTAGTTTCAGCCTGTTTGCTTACTTTTTTTTTTTTTTCTGAGACAGAGCCTCAGGCTATCCCCTTGGGTAGAGTGCTGTGGCAGTTTGCATACTTCTAATATGATTGTGTTGCTAAAGGAGTACCCGAGGCTGGGTTATTTATAAAGAAGGGAGATTTATTTGGCCCATAGTTCTGTAGACTGTACAAAAGGGAAGATACCAGCATCTGTATCTAGTAAGGACCCCAGGAAGCTTCTACTCATGGTGGGAGGCAAAGTGGGGCTGGCGTGTCACGTGGTGAGAGAGGCAGCTGAAGAGGAAGAGGAGCCAGGCTCTTTCCAACAGCTGGTTCTTACAGACACTAAGGCAGGCTCTCTCATTCCCTTGAAAATGGCATTAAGCCTTTCATGAAGCATCTGCCCTCACAATCCAAACACTCCCCATCAGGCTCCACTTCCAAAATTAATGATCAAATTTCAGCATGAGCCCTGGCCATAACTGGGTAGCATAACTGTTCACCCAGAGTCTTCATTCTCAGAGACTCTGCCCCATGACTGAGGTCTCATCATAGAGTGAAAGCTTCCTACCTACAGCTAAGGACATCGCCCTGGCATCCTCCTCTCCAGTCAGCCATCTGCTTACTACTCAAGCAGCTGTGCACAGGGTCCAGTGTAATGCTGGGAACCCCAGGGTTGACCAAGCACATGCTTAGGGCCGAGGAGAAGCACTATCCGTACCAGAAAAGAGGAAACAGCTCAGTTGCAATAAATTTGCCCGTGATTTTGCCGTTAAAATGTCTAGAAAAAAGCTGTTTTAATTCAGCCTATGTACCAACTTAAGGTCATTTTGGAAATAAATATTCTTTGACTTGCTTAAGGGGAAAAGTAGACCACATCCTTTTATTCCCTCAAGGTCTCTATGTGGTGCTGGCCTCCCCTATCTGGGCTTGATTTGGAGCCAGTGTCCATCCTGCCTGAGTGGGTTGGCCATGTGTCAGAAACGCTGCCCTCTACCCTCTTAGCCTGTGTTTCTGCTACAGATTGCCTCCTGCCCCAGGCTCTGATTTTGTTACTTACTTCCTATTTTTCATACTTTTCCCAGGCTGCGATTAACATCTAGAAAGGGTAAGATCTACCCCTGCGTGTAAAGCGTTGAACCATAACCTGGAAATATAACCAGCTGTTTCCATGGTGGAGTTTAAGAGTGTTTAGCTAATTACAGTCCTTAGGAAAAGAAAGCTCCCTAATGGAAGCAGCAAGATCTTTTCTGCCTTGCAGTGGGAGCTAGTCACCAGCAGATAAATAGGTGTTATGTCACGCCTTCCTGTTTATGCCCTCACAGAGGACCGCCTCGTAAAGTGCCTCCTTCACAGGCCTGATACTGTGATGTGTATTTTGACAAAGGTATTTTCCAGGGTGACGAAAGTAAAAGTGCCATAGAATCAGAAGGAAATAGAGTATAAATTGAATCGGAACAAGTTCCAGCCCAGCTTCACCGTTGCACACTGGTGAAATGGCCTGACTGCTCTCTCACCTCCAGCTGCTTCCACAGCTGGACTTCTAGGAGCCTGAGATCAGGGCAGCGTTGGGCAGAGTTGGCCTGGAGGACCTGGAGAGGACAGGGAGGGAGGGAGATAGACCTGTCTCAGTGGCAAGTGTGCACAAGGGCCCTGAATGGCAGCGTGTGTGTGCATGTGTGTGTGTGTCCATGCACGTGTGTATCTGTGTGTGGTAGTGAAGTCATGTGCTGATGCTTGGCCAGACGGTGGTTTAGGATTCCTGGCTTCTACTTTCTAAACAGTGGTTGCCCACTCCTTTTATAAAGCATTGCTGAAAGCAGCTTTGCCCTCAGCAATCACAGCAATAGCAATAAGCAGGCAATTAAGGTCTCCCAAGGATGGATATAAGATTTTCTGGCTCTAGGACTGTGGTAGTTGGTGGTGTTAATGGCAAGGACTCAGACTCTGTTTCTGGAACTAGGCTTGTTTTCAAGGTTCAGAGCCACAGAGTCGTCCAGATTTGTTGGCTCAGAGAGGTGACCTCAGGCCAGCTAGATGGTGAGCGCAGCAACCTGGAGCTGTGACTTCTTCATTGCCATGACACAAGAGTTTTTCTGAGTAGCTGCTGCTGCATGAGCCCTCTGCCAAAGGTCATCCCTTACTAGCTAAATTCTCTTCCCTCTGGAGACTAAGGAGAGGCTCCAGTTTTGAATTATGGCTCATGCACTCATAGCTAATGAGCACCATGTCAATGAATTAAAATCAGGACATAAAATGCTGTTGAACTGATGGGTTTTGGCATCTTTAACAGCCCAAACCAAACCTGCCTGTTACCTGGATCACTACAACAGTCTCCTGTGGAGTGGGAGTTACCTTGAATTTCTCTGTTGCCCCAAATCACCTCCAAATCATCCTTATATTAGGCAACCTTCTTAACATATTGACTGCTACACTAGAAAAATAATATTTTTCCTTGGGGTTATGGTGTTTTATTAAATAGAACAAAAACTTCAAAAACAATACAATCCTTTCTAATTTAGTAAAAATTTATTTTTTATTGTTTTCGGTGCATGAGTTACATGTAACAGTGTTACATCACTGCATACTATCATATGGATTTTGTCCAAGTAACAGAAATGTCACAGCTTCACAAGGCCCTGGGTTCATAACTAGTTTGAGTTAAATACAACTCACAGGACAATTAATGTGTTAAACTTCAGTTTCACCATTTTATTCCTCTGTTCAGGAGCCCTTCCTAGCTTCTTATTGCCTTCTGCACAAAGCCTGGCTTCCCTGTAGGGTAATCCACATTCTGTTGCCCTGTCCAGCTTGTGTCCCAGTGGGCTGCCTCCATCCTGCTCAGTCTAGTCTCCTCAGGGATGCTCACAGATGCTCCACTCTTGCCTTCCCTTTTGCCTCTGTTCCTGCTGTTCTGTTCATTTTGAAGGCTCTCTGTCCTCTCCTTCCATGACACAAATACTATTGATCCTTTGAAGATGATTGTGGATCCTGTCACCTTCAGAAAGGCTTCCTTTAATTGTCTAGGCATATGTTCTCTGAACTCCTGTTCATTCTGTTGTACTGGCCTGGGCAGTTCCAGTCATTCATTGTGTGCTCTGTGTCAATTTTTTCACCCAGCTTCATTGGAAGTGCCTAGAGGGTAGAGATCCAGCTTTCTTGCTCAGTGTGACAGCTTGGAACATGCAAGAAGCACTAAACATGGGCGAAAAAACCAAAAGTCCCAATCCTACCAGTGGGAATTTGGGGAAATCACTTCTCATGCCTGCTAGATTTCCCACCACAAGCCCAAGGACCCTGATCAGGTAGAGACTTCCTTTCCCTATCACACATGCTCTCCTGCAGGGCACAATGCCCCCATCTCAGACCCAGAGCTATTCATTGTCCTTGCCTCTTTCTTCCCCCAACTACAGTGATCTTGAGGCAAAAGATTCTATCATCTGAAGAGAAACCAGAGTATTATCGTGATCTTTAGTACTATGATAGATATTCAGCTCTTCCCTCTGGGAACATAGTAGGATTATACTTCCTTGGCATCTAGGTGGGATTCTGGGACAATTATTTGGTCAATAACATGTAGGCATGACTGACACCTGTCACTTTCCAGTGGGAGCATTAGTAGCCAGAACTTTCCTCTGTTCCCCATAATAATGGGAAATGCATTGTTGCAAATGGTGGCTACTCCCCCCTCCTGGATTTCTGAGTGTGGATGATGATGATGCAAACAGAGCCTCTGTTCTATTTGGGAAGCCCAGCTTGTGTGAGTATGAAGTGAAGCTTTATTATTTTAAGCCATTGGGATTGTGTGTATGTGTATGGGTGTGTGTGTATAATTAGTACAGTATAACCTAGTCTGTCCTGTCTGAAACATTATCTCCGTTAGTCCTCACCCCTTCTCTATTCTTCTACCTGACCTCCCTCTCTCATGAGGAGGACTGGGCAGCTGGGCAGCAGTAAGAGCTTGGGAAACCACTGGTGAATGGACTCCTGTTACTCTTTAACAGCATTGCCTTCATCTATTGTAGAAACAGAGAATTCCCTCTACTCTTATGGGAGACAAGCTTTGAAGAAGATGTCAACTATTTTTGGTCAAACCAAGGCTTGGGCTTTGATTTTATAGGTGGTAAGTCATTTCCCCAACATATCCTTCTGATGTCCAAATCAAGGTGCTATAGAAAGGTGTGGAATATTTAATGTTATAAGCAATAAAAATCTGCAGTAGATTAGAATTGATAATATATCCTGTGAACCTTTGGGGGTTTTTTTTTCCCCATATATTACCTCACCAATGTGGTCTGAGTGACTATAACCTCCACGTAGCTCTTGTAAAATTGGGATCCAGGAAGGGGAGTCTTTTCTGAAACACAGAGCCTATAAAGCTGGTTTTATTTTCTCTGCTATGCTTTGTTGAGAGGGAATAGACTCCTCAGGATTCCTTAAATGGATGTCTGAAAGACCCATACAAAGCAAAGTGTTTTCATGGAATTATCTCACACTTCACACATTCTTACCCTTCTCAGCCTCCTAACACACCAGCCCGACTATTTCTGTTTTAAAAAAATCTCTAAGAGATTCCAAGAAGAAAATGAAGGGAGGAAAATAACTGAATCTATGCTTAGAGTGGTACTGTATAATTTTTGACTTTCCCTTAATTAACAAACTTGGCTAATGCCATGTTGTTATCTAACAATGTGTCTGAGAAACAACAGCACTTGTTTTTCTCACTATATGACAAGGCAGATGTGCTCAAATCAAGAATGAGTGTGGAATCCAAATCCCAAGATGGGACTTCTGGCTTAGTTAAAAATTTAGTGAATAAGGCAGGAGCAAAGACTAACCGCTACCTACTAACTGCTTTGCTTGGTTGGATGTTGGCTGAGGGAGTGAGAGTAACTTTAGAAGATCAAGCATAGAGAATTCAGTCTGGAGGGTGGTACACTTGTTTCTAGAAAAGGAATCGGGGCAAGTGGGGTTGTTGAAATATTTTCCACAAGGACAAAATGCCACAGAATGCGAAATTTCCAGTAAACTGGTTCATTTTGTAGTAGCAATTGAATGATGGAAATTATTGACCTATTCTCAATTGGATGCTGGATATGAAAATTGAAGTTGTAATTTTTTTTATTACTGAGAGAATTCCTAGAGACAGAGATGCAATTTATGGATGTGAGGGTTTAAATAGCTGTGACCTAAGAGAATTAAATAGCAATGTTGACACATAGACAGATGCCCTTTTCTCTCTGACTCAGTGTGGGAGAACATGCTAAATACAGAGATTATTCAATTTTACAGGAAAATCATAACATTGCATGAATACTGAGGAGTGTAACACGCCTTGGCAGACTGGAAAATTCTTCAAATTAGATTGCTTGCTAATGAAATAATTAAGGAAAAACTAAGGAGGTGGGACGAAGTGAATTATTCTCCATTTTTCAAAATGGTAAAGCCGCTTGGTTGACACTATACATACACATTTATCCAGGATGGAGGAGAGGAAAGAACTGGGATCAGGTCCAGGGGACTTTGGACTGAATCCCAGTGCTGCCCCATTCAGCTGCTAAGTTGGGCAGATAACTCAATTTCTCTGAGCCTCAGTTTCCAGATCAGTGAAGCCACTACAGAAGGCTATTTTGGTAAACAAGTAATATAATTTATTTGAAAATGTGTGCAATTTGTGATAAAAATCAGAAATACATTATGTTTCATATATATATATAATTGTTTTTCTTAATTTCCTACCTCTGATTGATGTGTAGTCAGTACCTAAATGGACTCAATCTAAGGTGAGTCTCCCTCCAAAGGAGAGATGTGTGGGGTCCAGGTACACAGATTAGGTAAATGGGTTGTTCTACTATTCTTATGTTACATATGGTGAAGAAAGGCTCAAGAACATAATTACCAAGCCGCAAAGATTAATCCCTGGACAGTAGTACAAAAGGTATTGGAAACCCAGAGAAACCCCTTTTCACACAGCCCTTTTCTTGTGTGCTGAACTGGTTTCTATGTCTAAAAGAAAGATTGTAGATGAGTTGGAAAAAGGTGAGAGAGGGTGAAAGTGTTTATGTGGATGTGTAGATATGTGTGTGTGAGAGAGAGAAAGAGAATGAGAGGAGGGAGAAAGAGAGATGGAGACTATAGGAATCAGAGGGATAGATAGAGACATGGGTTGCAAAGAAAACCAAACCACATAGGGCAGGATTTCAGCCATTCTGTGGCCCCAGATATACCTACTAAGTGTAAATCTGATTGTGCCAACCTCAACTTCAAATTTTCCCTTCACGTCGATTTACTAGCATTATATGTGTGGCTTTTTCAAACTGTTTACAAAGGGTGGTGATAGAGGGGGTTGAAGACAAACATTTACTTTTTTTGCATTGTACAAATAAGACTGTGCTAACACTTTGTTCTAATGATGAACACAGCAAGTAAGTTATGTTAAAATCTAACCACCCATAGTGGTCCTTGATACTAAACAACAATGAAGAGAAACACTGAGTTTCTTCAAGAGAGCAGTATTTTCCTACTTTCTCTTCTTTCTTTTGTTCACTTAATGGGCCTTGGAGCCAATCCTGTGGTCACCCCGGAGGTGCTGGCTACTTTCTTTAAAGAAAGAGACTTGGTGTTAGAAAAATTCAGTTATTTCATCCATCCTTTCTCCTGCTTCTTTGTTATTTTCTACTTGGGAGGGTGAATTGGTCCAATTTTCCAAAACATTACAAATCTGCCTTTTGTTGTCTTAGAAACTTCTGTCATAGATCTTCTCAGAACGTTCCGTGACCACAAGGCCACAAGGTATACCAAGTTGAGATCCTTCTGTGATTCTCTCTCTTTTCAACTTAGATTCAGCCTCCTCATTAAACAAATTCACCGAAGAGTTAAACAATGGGTGCCAGATGACAGCAACAACCAAATAATAAGCTATCAGCAAGGTAATGTGCCTGAAGGTCACTGAGCTTCTTTAAAAATAATTTGACCTCCATCCTCTACAGGTGAGCCCTCCATCCATGTAATGCCTATTTACTTTTCCCAGATAAATTAAAACTTATCTGAATAAATCACTCCTCCACGGAGAAAAATCTTTCTTACACTGCATAAAAAGTCTCTTCTCTTTGCACATCTTATTATACATCGTAGTCCATTTATATTGCTATAAATGAATACCTGAACTTGGGCAATTTATAAAGAAAAGAGATTTATTCAGCTCATAGTTCTGCAGGCTGCACAAGAAGCATTGCTCTAGCATTTGTTTCTGGTGGGGGCCTCAGGCTGTTTCCATTCATGGATGAAGTCAAAGGGGACCAGGTATAAGTTATCATCACCTGGCAAAAGAGGAAGCAAGGAAACAAGAGGAAGTGAGGTGCCAGGCTCTTTTTAACAACCAGCTCTTGAAGGAACTCAGAGATCAACTTTTTTTTTGATCTCATGGCACACTTAAACCTATAGATAAACTTCTGTGGCACACTTAAATTATGTTGATCAGAAAAAGAGTAAAAAAATATGTAGTTAGATGAGCTTTGAACTTCTTTTGAAATAATTCAAGAATCCTATGTACTCAATTCTGATATGAGGACAATTAATGATATAGTACATGGTGGGGGGTCAGAGATGAGGAGAGCAGAGAAAGGGAAGTATGGACGGGGGTAGGGCATTCACAGTGTGTGACACACATTTTGGGGGCAGGACACAATTCTAAGAGGGATTTTACCTAACAAATGCAATCAATGTAACCTGGTTCTTTGTACCCTCAATGAATCCCTGACAATAAAGAAAAAAAAAAAAGAAATTATGAAAAAAAATGTTAAATGAAAAAAAAAGAAAATAATTTAATGATTTTTAAAAATTTTTCACAGCACACCTAAGATGCTCTCATGGCCCCAGGTTGAAAAATCACTGTCACAGAGCAAGAACTCACTCATTATCATGAGACAGGACAGCACCAAACTAGTCATGAGCTATCTACCCCCTTGACCCAAATACCTCCAGCACTGAGGATCAAATTTAAATGTGAGATTTGGGGGACAAACATCCAAGATCCCATCCTGCATTGTTGTCATTCCAAAGGCTGGGCCATCAGGTTCTTTGTGAGATCTGGTGTGAGCTCTGCATTTATTTCTTTTCCCAACTATTGGCTTTCCTCAGTTGTCAAGTTCTAGAAGCTCTGAGTGGCTTTTGTTACACCAATTCATCTAAAACTCTCCATGAGTCCTATTCATGACGGCTCTTTCTCCCTGTGGGCTCTTTTCATTCTCCTGTGTTAAGAGTTTGCATCCTTCCAACAGATAGAGCCCACAACTTGGGTCTTCTGCCTAGATTGAACTTTTCTCACCAATGTTGTATCTAGAGACAATACTCAGATTTGTGGGGCTGGAAGGACTTTTCTTTTTCCCACAGATTGTCTCTGCAGATCAAAACCGTTCATTTAAATTATTTGTTTTCTGAGTTCCTGACATTTCAGTTCAAAAGCCCAAGCAATGGCTTCCTATTCACATACTAAATCTTGAACACTCTCACCTCATTACTGAGATTTTTCGGTTTCTCTGAACAAATTTACACATATTTCTGTTTGTTGCTGATTTTTTTTCTTTTACCCTGTGATTGGACCTGTATTTTGAGTTTCTGGAATCCATAGCCATCATTCACTATTTGCCTACTGTTTATTGAATTGACTTGAAAATGTGTGGGGCAGAGGTTTTCAGAAAGACTTTGTCAAGCCATGAAAATTCCTATGTCAGTCTTGACTTTGTTCTTTCTCTGAACCTGAATGCAGGCATCAGAAAAATAAAAGAAAAAATAATAATATGGGATAGCAAATTAATTCATTTTCCCCTATCAATTCTAGCATTAAAATTCCAAAGCAAATAACTCCAATGTAAGTGGAATCTGTTATTTTCAAGTGAAAAGGCTAGAAGATAAAGTTTAGAGCAATTTATCTATAGTTGCTTTTAAGAATTTGAGGAGCTTATAAAAACCTTGCAGACATCGTGGCTATAGAAGAGATATTGTAAACATTATTAATTTTGATATGGAACTACCAGAAGTCTTAAGATCACATATAGAGTTTTTTTTTTTAACAAAAAAATTGTATTTACTTAGAAGCATTCAGAATGTCAACAAAACAGCTGCAACTTTTTTTTTTTTTTTGCAATTACAGAGTGGTAGTCAGTTAACAGAACAATTATTTTGTATAAGCTGCATCAGAGACAACTGAAGATGAAAAAACTACCATCCCCATGTTTAATTAATTTGTGCTGTGCACCAACAAGAACCTGCTTCAAATTTCCATGCCAATTTACAACCCCCATACTATACCAGGCAAGGTCGGTGGCTATTGAAAATACCACCAGGATAGGGCTATCTAAAGACACATTTGGCAGTGTGTTAACTACACAAAAAAAGACACTGTACAGTTTAAAAACAAATCTTACACAGCCTTACATTTCAATTTTTTTCTTTAAAAGGAGTGAGTTGTGTACAGGGGGGTTAAATGCTTTATAGACAAGAAAAAAACTGCGCTAGAACCAACTTATTCCTCATCATCTTCCTCCTCCTCATCTTCCTCCTCTTCCTTCTTTTTCTTGCTCTTTTCAGCCTTGACGACTCCCTTTTTCGCTGCATCAGGCTTTCCTTTAGCTCGGTATGCAGCAATATCCTTTTCATATTTTTCCTTCAGCTTTGCAGCCTTCTTTTCATCAGGCCGCTTGTCATCCGCAGCAGTATTATTCCACGTCTCTCCCAGCTTCTTTGCAACCTCACCAATGGATAGGCCGGGATGTTCTCCTTTGATTTTTGGGCAATACTCAGAATGGAACAAGAAAAAGGCTGAAGGAGGCCTCTTGGGCTCATTGGGATCCTTGAACTTCTTTTTTGTTTCCCCTTTAGGAGGGATATGGGTTTTCATTTCTCTTTCATAACAGGCCTTGTCCACCTTTGCCATATCTTCAAATTTTCCTTTCTCTTTAGCAGACATGGTCTTCCACCTCTCTGAGCACTTCTTAGAAAACTCTGAGAAGTTGACTGAAGCATCTGGGTGCTTCTTATTGTGCTCCTCCCGACAAGTTTGCACAAAGAATGCATATGATGACATTTTGCCTCTCAGCTTCTTAGGATCTCCTTTGCCCACGTTTAGGTATTTATCCTCAGTGAGGCACAGAGTGGCCCAGTGCCCGTCCAGCTCTCACTTGCCCCAGTGCTGTCTCTATGGAGCCCAATGTACTGCAAGGCCTGGGTATTTTTAGAGATGGGGTCTTGTTCTTGTTCAGGCTGGTCTCAAACCTGTGAACTCAGTCAATCCACCCACGTCAGCCTCCCAAGTGCCGGGATTACAGGTGTGAGCCACTGTGCCTGGCCCTGAAACCTGTCCTTTTCCCTTGGTTGGTTCTTTGAAAGATCAATTCACAATTAAAGTAGCTTAATATAGATAAGTAAGAGAAAGGTTTATTTCC
>CAUYQV010068996.1:0-106160 GCA_963574575.1 Galagoides demidoff | reverse complement strand
ATATGGATACCCTTGATAGCCTTTTCTTGCCTAATTGTGATGGCTAAGACTTCCATTACAATGTTAAAGAGCAATGGAGACAATGGGCAACCTTGCCTGGTTCCTGATCTGAGTGGAAATGATTTCAATTTAACTCCATTCAAGATGATATTGACTGTGAGTTTGCTGTAGATGGCCTCTATCAGTTTAATAAATGTCCCTTCTATACCAATTTTCTTAACTGATCCCATCATGAAAGGATGCTGGATATTATCAAAAGTTTTTCTGCATCAATGAGAGTATCATATGGTCTTTGTTTTTTAATTTGTTTATGTGATGAATTATAGTTATAGATTTACATATATTGAGCCAGCCTTGAGACCCTGGGATACCCACTTGGTCATGGTGTATAATTTGTTTGCTGTATTGCTGGATTCTGTTTTCTAGGATCTTATTGAATATTTTTGCATCAATAATCATTAGTGATATTGGTCTGTAATTTTCTTTTCTTGTTGGGTCTTTTCCTGGTTTGGGGATTAAGGTGATGTTTGCTTCATAGAATGTGTTGGGTAGTATTCCTTCTTTTTCTATATTTTGGAAAAGGATGAGTAATACAGGTATTAGTTCCCCCTTAAAGGTTTGGAAGAAATCTGATGTGAAGCCATCTGGTCTTGGGCTTTTCTTTTTAGGGAGATTTGGTATAGTTTATGCTATTTCAGAACTTGACATAGGCCTATTCAACATTTCCACTTCATTCTGGCTAAGTCTTGGAAGGTGGCATGCTTCCAAGTATTGATCTATTTCCTTCAGATATTCGTATTTCTGAGAATAGAGTTTCTTGTAACATTCATTAAGGTTTTTTTAATTTCTGAGGGGTCTGATGTTATTTCATCTTTACCATTTCTGATTGATGAAATTAGGGATTTTACTCTTTTTTTCCTGGTTAGGTTAGCCGAAGGTTTATCTATTTTATTGACCTTTTCAAAAAAAACCCAACTTTTAGATTTATTGATCTGTTATATAATCCTTTTGCTTTCAATTTCATTTAATTCTGTTATAATTTTGGTTATTTCTTTTCTTCTGCTGGGTTTGGGATTGGAATGTTCTTCCTTTTCCAGTTGCTTGAGATGTCCCATTAAGGTGTTAACATCCTCTCTTTCTGTTCTCTTGAGAAAGGCTTGCAGGGCTATAAATTTTTCTCTTAGGACTTCTTTTGCGGTATCCCAGAGGTTCTGATAATTCATGTCTTCATTTTTGTTTTGTTCCAAAAATTTGGTAATTTCCTTCTTAATCTCATGTATGACACAGCTATCATTCAGCATAAGGTTATTTAGTCTCCATGTTTTTGTATGAGTATTGTAGATTCCTGTTTTTCCTGAGTTCAACTTTTATTCGATGGTGGTCTGAAAAGATGCAAAGAATAATTTCTATCCTTTTAAATTTGCTGAGGTTAGACTTGTGACCTAAGATGTGATCAATTTTGGAGTATGTTCCACGAGCCTATGAGAAGAATGTGTATTCAGTTTTGTTAGGATGAAATATTCTGTAGATGTTTGTTAAATGCAATTGTTGAATGGTTAAGTTTAAGTCTAAAATTTCTTTGCTTAGCTTCCTATTGGAGGATCTATCCAACACTCCCAAAGGAGTGTTAAAATCTCCAACTATTATGATGCTGGAGGAAATCAAGTTGCTCAGGTCTGTTAGAGTCTCTCTTTTAAATTGAGGTGCATTCTGGTTGGGTGCATAAATGTTAATAATTGAAATCCCATCATATTGAGCATTACCCTTAACAAATATGAAGTGACTATCCTTATCTTTCCTTACTTTTGTTGGTTTAAAGCCTATTGTATCTGTGAATAAAATTGCAACACCTGCTTTTTTCTGGTTTCCATTTGCCTGAAATATAGATGACCAGCCCTTCACCCTGAGCCTATATTTATCTTTTAAGGTAAGATGAGAGTCTTCTATGCAGCAGATATCTGGCCTGAGTCTTTGTATCCAGTCAGCCAACCTGTGCCTCTTTAGAGGACAATTTAAGCCATTCACATTGATTGAGAACATTGATAAGCCTAATAGAATTTTGGGTATTGACTTTTTCAAAAATCCAGTGGACATTCTTAATCCTTTCACCACTGTGAAAGTTGGAATTTGATCAAATGTTTCTGAGTGAGTTTACTTTTGTAGTGGAGTATTGTACTGTTCATTATGGAGGATAGGTCTGAGAAAATTCTGGAGAGCTGGTTTAGTTATGGCAAAATTCTTCAACATGAGCATGTCATTAAAGTATTTAATTTCTCCATCATAAATGAAACTCAGTTTAGCTGGATACAGGATCCTGCATTGAAAGTTATTTTGTTTAAGGAGATTAAGGTCCATGACCACTGTCTTCTAGCTTGAAAGATTTCAGCAGAGAGATCTGCAGTCATTCCAGTATTCCTCCCTGGTAGGTTATTATTTTCTTATGTCTGGCTGCTTGCAGAATTTTCTCCTTCATATTAACTTTGGCAAAGTTAATTATACTGTGCCTAGAAGATGTCTTATTTGGTTTGAGTCATGCTGGGGTTCTGAAACTGTCTGCTATCTGAATTTCAGAATCTCTTGGTATGTCTGGAAAGTTCTCCTTCATTATCTCATGAAATGGAGCATCTGTGCCTTTCAAAAAACTCATCGACTTCAGGAATTCTTATAAGGCAAATATTAGTATTCTTCCAATTATCCCAGAGCTCTCTGAGAGAATGATCTGTTTTTGCTCTCCTCTTCTTCTCTGAGCATTTGGGAGTGTTCAAAAGGTTTGTCTTCAACGTCATAAATCCTTTCTTCTGTCTCCTCCATTCTGTTACTGAGGGATTTTACTGTATTTCTCAGATCTTTCAGGGATGCAAGTTCCTATCTCAATGTGTCAAAATCTTTGCTGATTTTGTCTTTGAATTCATTGAATTCTTGAGACAAATTTTGAAATGCTTATTTAATTTCTATTTCCAACTTTACCTCCATTATATTAATCTTATTTGCAACCCAAATTCTGAATTCAATTTCTGACATCTCAGCTATTTGTTTATGAATGGGATCTTCTGTTGTGTCCGCCATGTCATTCTTTGTGAGAGTTCATCTACACTGGTTATTCATGTTACTGGAGTTTTACTGCTGGTTCTGGCCCATGATTATTTTTCACCATTTGGCTAGATGAGCAGATAAGATGAAGTTCATTTAGGGGTTCCTAGAGTATTAGCTAACCAGCCCTTTGCCCAAGAGCTGGGACTGGTGTCAGTACCTTTTCCCCTAGAGTTCTGTAAAGGACCCATACAGTGCTATGGCCTGAAACACTGGGAACTTGCTTGGTGTGGAGGGGCTAAGTGGCTTTGTCTTGTTTTCAGTTGGTCTCTGTCTTACCCTAGTGAATCAGTTACTCTGGGTTGAAGTCTCAGCTGTGAAGAAATACCAGCTACTAAGTCACCCTGTGCTCCCCAAGGATGACAACTGGAAAAGGAAAATCAAACCTTCCCACAACCACACACCCAGGGTACTACTTTGGATAGTACTCCTGTGATTGACCCAGATCAAGAGCTCCAAATCAATCATCCCAGACAGCATCCCATCTCAGGTGGGAGAGTTCAAAAGGTCTCTGGAAACTAGATAGCAAGGGTCTGCTGGCAGCTCAAGTATGATTTGCTCCAGTGCTCCATGGAGTCTTAAGGACCCACCCAGCAAATGAGTTATTCTGGAAAGGTTGATGCCTCCTTCCCCACCTTGCACCTCTGGTCACACTCAGTCATTGATGACCCTGTAGGTCTGTGACCCAGTTCCCTCCAATGAGCAGATGCTCTAGGGGTTTGCACCTGCCTGAGTCACAGGGAGATCTATGTCTCCTCAGCCAGGCCACACACTCTGCCACCATCCGGCAGGGAGAGGTGAGGCCTGACAACCTCGGGTGCTTAATGGAAGCTGGGGCAGCTTACCCAGTTCTAGCCCTGCCCTTGATTGATGTTGCTGACACTTAAATTTTCATAGAATTTATGTTTCTGTCCCAGCTATATTCCCCTGCAAACCAGGCACTGTTTGAGTTCACAGAAACTTCCACTCAGCTCCAGTCTGTGCTAGCCTGGAGCTGGAGTCTCTGTTTCAGCTGCAGTCTGTGTTGGGGTGGGCACGGTTAGATCTCACACTCAACTTTCAGTTCCAGCCTCTCCCTAACTGCTTTTGTCTCAGCTATGATCCCAAAGCTGAGAGGATCATAGCTAGAGGGGCCAGATGCTTCTTAGGCTCACTAAAGCAGTCCTTCTGACTCAGCATCACCCTAGGAGTACACCATCTCTGCACGCCCATATTCTAGTTTCCATCCCCAGTGCTCCCTGACCAGGCAGGAACTGCCTCAGGCATCCCCTTTAGTCAGGGGTCCTGCATTTCCATCCCAGATCTGTTCTGCCAGTGGCTGCCACTAGAGAAGATTCCCATCTTCTTCTGGTTGCCCAGAGAGGCAGGGAATGTTTCTCAAAAATATCCCCAGGGGTGTGAACTCTACGGTTCCAGCTGCTGCCACTGCTGCTCTGTGCTGTGGGGCACTGCCTCTCCCTCTCCTGTATGGTTTCCTCAGTTCACCATCCTCTCCTTACTCCCATGCCACAGAATCAGCACAGACCTGCAACAGCCTGTGTCCTGTCCACACCTCTTGAGAAAATGCCCAAGAATCTGGACTCTACAGGGGAAAGGCTTCCAGACCTCTGGGTAAGAGTGAAGGGGAGTGCTGGGAGTTCAGAATTATAGGAGTTCAAAACTATATACAGTTTTATGCCTGGCGGGAGAGTGCCATGGCACACAGGTAGGTCCTCTCTGGGGAAGGAGTTCTGGTTTTTAGAAGGTCTCTCCCTTGGGATAAAATAGGAGAATATCTGCTCACTTGTTTGTGGAAAGTACATTCTCATTGGGGAGGGTATCGCCATCTGCTTGGCGATGGATTTTCTACCTATTGTTTGTTTCCTTGGGCTTGCAGTTTGCCTCAGCAGGGTTGATGTGCATTCTTCAACCTTCTCTCTTGGCTCAGCTCCAAACCATAAGCTAAACTTCCATCCTTTAACTCTCCTTTTGGATGGGAGCCTCTGTGGAAAGCTGGCTCCAGTCAGCCATCTTGCCTCTGCCCAGATGCTTATCTTTTCAAAGTCACAATTGTAGTGCTGCCTAAGACTCACACGAGGATTATTTAATTCTCTAGGGCATGGCCACTGTATTCTTTCAAGGGCCACATAGTAAATATTCTAAACTTTATTTTTTAAATGATATATATATATATATATCTTGTCATATATTCTTCCTTGTTCAGAGGACTATTTGCTTTTTATAACCCTGTAAAAGTGTAAAAAAATATATATATTCTTTGCTCTCAAGTTGTACAAAAGTAGGCCACAAGCATTAGTTAGCCCATGGCATAATTTGCCAATCCCTGTTCTAGTAGAATCTACCTTTGTTTACCATATTCTTTACCATTGATTGGGGTTCAGATGCTATGGTTACAGTTAATTTGAAGATATTTTTGTCTGGGAGAGATGCAAATTATTTCTGCTAGTAGGAAAAATGACTCAAAGGTTATGGTTCCATTGGGCTGCAGTCCATTAACCACTTTTGTATCTAAATCAGCACTCTAACTATGCATTCCAACATTCTTGTTTCCAGTGGTGATAAATACTCAATTCTCAACTACTCTTTGTGTCAGTTTCACCATCTCCATGTTTCTGCATTAATGAGTTAACTAAACCCTTGCACCTGTTCACTTGGTATTTGCATGAGAGTCTTGCTCATAACTTTTATAAAATTATACTTTCATAGATCCCATAGCACTAGAAGGGAATATTTACACAAGGAATTGAAGAAGAGCAGTGTGGGTGGAGCATAAAGAGCAAGGGCCTTACGATATGGAGTTAGGGATAGGTGGATGGGTAGTGGCCCATGATCTATTGCTGGTTGGTGTGTTAAGAAAATTTATCTTGAGCCTGTGCACACATCTCAGGGGGAGTGGGGTTAACATGACCCCACATGATCATTTCACCTATAGCAGTGGTCCCCACTTTTTGTATACCAGGGACCAGTTTCATGGAAGATAATATTTCCATGGACAGGGGTAAAGTGGATGGTTTCAGGATGATTAAAGTTCATTACATCTCTACATCAGATCATCAGCCATTAGATTCTCATAAGAAGCACCCTAGACCCCTCATAAGAGTGGTTTACATTAGGGTTCACTCCTACGAGAATCTAATACCATTGCTGATCTGACAGGAGGCAGAGCTCAGGTGGTGATGTAAGTGATGGAGAGTGGCTGTAAATACAAATAAATCTTCCTTTATTCACACACTACTCATGTCTTCCTGTGCAGCTTTGTTCCTAACAGGCCACAGCCCAGTACCATCTGCAGGCCGGGGGGCTTGGGGACCACAAAACTACCATACAGACAGCAGATTGGAGGTATTCAGGTAGTCCAACTATTGGGAGGTTATTGCAGTTAGCCCAGGCAAGACAAAATGGTCACTTGATAAAGGTTGTAGACCTGAGCAAAATGATCATATCTGAGAAATACTTAGAGCTTAGCTTCTGAAACGTTCATAAGGGAGAAGGACTATCAAGGGTACTTGGTCGTTCTTTCCATCTCCTGGAGTTTAATGTGATCCAAATGTGTTTTGATTGATTTGCCACACAAAGTCCCCATCGCAGAGTTAAGAACACTTGAAGTTCTTATAACCAGCTCATTCCTTCTCTGCAGACATCTCGATGCAGATGTGGGTATACAGGGAAGCAATATTATACCCTAAAGACTTCTTGGTGAGTAGAAGAGGAGGACTTGTATGAATTTAATATCTATTGGTATGGAATTGAGATGGCCAGAGATTTTTATTTGCAGTAGCAGTTGCTATTCCTAACAAATTGAAAAGTCAAAATGCCCAAAATCTATCTTCCACAGTGTATGTATGTCTCTGCAGCATTAATGTTATATTCTAAGATCCTCTTTTTTAAGGCTTTTGTTACTGATCAATCTTTCAGGAGTAAGACATTTTTCCTTAGATAGGGTAATATCTCCACCAGGTTACAGTCGCATTCTGCGGTTCTGAAAGCTCCTTTTGTCTCTCTCAGTTACTTTCTTTATTTCTGTTCTTGCTTCCAGAGGGCACTCTTTTTTCATCTTCATATCCTTTGGGCCACCTAACTGTAGTCCCTATGTCCTGTAGCCTTTGTTTTACACACTGTTCAAACTGGTATTGCCATTAGACTACATTGTGCACTCCATGCAAAATATCCTTAGCAAATTATGGAATGCTTCTAGTAAATATAACAAATTTTAATGAACGAAGAGATTAGTATTTCATAAACCCAAGAAAAGTATAAACTGACTTCCACTATCAACAGTTTAAAATCAATTTGGAGGCATTTGGAAAGCATTTTAAAGAGCAACTAGACATCAATAAAATTTAATTAATTGGTTCTATGGATGCACATGTAAATTGGGTGTTAATTATGCTAGCAATGCTCTTCCATTAAAAATTAAGCTCACGATTAGTAACTGAGAAAAGCAAGCTGCCATCATTCTACAAACAAATGTCTCATTCTGCTGTATTTGAACCCAACCTTTTGGTAATTAAATCATAACTCTACATTTACTCAGATGAATCTGACCCCTGATGGATGGATGGCGAGTTAGCCAAGTGATCCTTGTTCCATAAAACAATTGATAACTGGGGAGATAAGTTATGGGCTGTTGAGCTGCCCTTTAATACAGAATTATTGAATTATTGAAAGTTCTTTCCTGTCTAATTGACACCAAACAAAAGAATGGTCGACAACTGCAAGAGATACAGTGAAGATTAGTGATCATTTCAGAGCTGATGACATTTGAAGATGAAGGCCTAGAAGAAGAGGAAAAGCTGGAGATTCTTGTCATTTCTGTAACCCTTTTTACCACTTTCCATTCCCCCTCCCCACACCAGATGCAGTTCTTGTTTTTGGAGATAAACATGCAGAAAGCTTTTTAAAGATACACTGTAGCTAAGCTATTATCCTCTTCAATTTTTACTATTTATTTTTCCAGACTCCTTGGGAGTCAAAAATCTAATCTGGACACAAAGCTATCATCAATTCCCAATAGTCTTTCTTAATTGACAAAGAGTTAGAGCTTTATTCCAGAATTGGAAATACAATAAAATTCTTGAAACATTTTGCCCACATCACTTGGTTTTCTTTTTCCCAGTAGATTCTTCCAAGGGAAATTGAGTCCATATGCTTCTGATCCATCTTCTCAAGAATCATCAAGATGCTATTTTATTAGAGCTATTTGATGGAGCATTTTATCTATTTCAATAAGCCCTTTGATGTCCCATTTCTCAGTCATGGAAAATTGGGTTTGGAGAAAAGACAAAGATATGGCCTCTCATTCCCCACACCGAACAAGAAAAATAAAATAATAATATAAAATAATAAAAAGTAAAATAAAATGAAGTAAAATACGGATAAATAAAATAAAGAAAATGCTTCCAAGTCTCAGAAAAATTAAGGGAAACTTCTCAGGAGTTTTTTTTAACTGACTAAATTACAATGTCATGGTAAGAAAAGGCGACATCAAAAGAGCTTTAGCAATAAGACTCTGCTTTAGATTGCTATTTAAGAGATTTCCTTATTTTCATTTGAGACTGGTCTTTTCTGTTTATTTCTCCTTTCCAAAATGCTATGGTGTGTGTGTAGAGGAAAGAATC
This sequence comes from Galagoides demidoff, assembly GCA_963574575.1. NCBI lineage: Eukaryota > Metazoa > Chordata > Mammalia > Primates > Galagidae > Galagoides > Galagoides demidoff. Next base: position 97,452 of record CAUYQV010068996.1, on the reverse strand, counting down.
ACATGCATGGGAAAACATTTAAAGAAAGAGGAAACAGTTACATAGGGATGATTTTGAACTCCAACATCTCACTGTATTTTATTTCTACTGACCTTTCATGAGATTAAAACTTTTATCTTGGATTTTGTGCCATGCAGCAACCTTAGAGCTCAAATTTGAATAAATGTCTTGACCATCATTCAATTATATAACACACATAGAAACCTATGCATACTTCATGTAAGAACATTCATGTGAGTATGTGTGTATTTGCTCCCATGTGGATGTGTTGCTCCCACAGTGTGCCATCTAATCAAGATCCAGTCATCATATTTGAAGAGGAAAAAAGAAATGTCTTCCTGTGTTGGAACTTAACAATCCATCACAGAGGTACCCCAATATACTTTCTTCACTTGCTCATGCTACTATGTTGACCATTGTCTACAAAATGTGTGAGAGTCAGAGTGAAAGATTTACATAATTATTTGATGATCTGGAGAAGCAAAGATTATTTGTTACTTCCTTCTGATAGCCCAGGTCTACGAGCTAAACAATTAAACTTTCAAACTCTTCGTAGAAAAAGCGCTATATACCTCATTGCTGAATATCATGATGGATACCCTCAAAGTACTTCCCTTGGGAAGCTATGCACTGATACTCCACACTTCAAAGCAATTTTGAAATTCATTTTCTGGAATGACTACTGGAGCTGTTGTCAAGATCTAATAATTAATAATTAAGTTCACTAACTTACTGCCTTATGCTTATGTTGACAGCACTGTACATACAACTCAGTATGGTTCCATAACCTTGGTATATCAATGTCTCACAGCTGTGTGCTTGACAATGGCTGGTGGTGTCTCGCTGAGTGGTGTCCAGTATTGTTGTTGCATGTTTCATATGCCATATGACAACATATTCTGTCTACTATGTGGTTTTGTGCTAATGCCGGAGTTATTGGTGACAGAAAAAGGTTTTTGTGTTCCAGTAGCAAGAGTGAAGGTAAAAGGAATCAGGTGATAAAGTTCAGGGGGTGAGAAGATTGTCTGGCAATGCGTTTTGCCAAATTGCAAAATTGTGACAATCTATACAAACAAAAGGTCATAATCATACAATGTGCAAAACACTCAAGGAAAACTAATGGGTACACCTACAATTTACTACAGAGACCCACTATGACAGTGAGATGCATGAGGTGCCTAAGGTGCAAAATTTAAGGGATATTCACTCTCTTGTGTTCCATACTTACAGAACTCTGACAGTGAACATTCCCTTGAACTTCGGACCCCACTGCTCTACTTAAACTATCACACTCTTGCCTTTTCAACATCTGCCCCCTAAAGAATAGGATCAATCCCTACCCCATTAAAAAGTAAGACTTCTAGTGTGTGTACATATGGAAGACACTAGCTAGTAATTCACCAAATCACTTCCTTTATCCTCTTCAGCATCCAGATAGATAGATTTCCCAGACATCTTTGCAGTTAGATGCAATCCTTGATGGAGTTCCAGCCAATGGAATGCATATAAAGTGAACACACCACTTGTAGACCTGGCCAGTGAAACCATGTTTGGCACACTTTCATTCGTGTCCCCCTCAACAATAAACAGAGAAACTGCAAAGACACAGGAGAGAGAGGAGCCCCATGAGGAAGAGGCCTGAGTAGCTGAGTGACTACATGGAGCCTAGTCCTACCCCCAGCTTTATCCACATGGCATTGCATTAGCAACACGGATACATTTATGTCTTAAGCCAATGGTACTGGAGGGCAGATTGGCATACATAGTATAGCAGGTGGTTAGTCTGTTCCAACTAGCACTATGTATGACTACGGCTCCCCTGCCCTTATCTGCAGTGTCTCATTCCATGGTCTCAGTTACCCATCATCAACCATGGTCTGAAAATACTAAATGGAAAATTCCAGAAATAAATAATTCATAAGTGTCACATTGTCTGCTGTTCTGAGTAGCATAATGAAAACGTGCTCCATTCTGCTCTGCATAACCAGGGATGTGAATCATTCCTTTGTCCAGCATATCCGTGCTGTGTGTGTTCCCTGCCCATTGGTCACTTAGTGGCCAACTTAGTTATTGGATCAACTGTCACAATATCAAAGTACTTGGTTCAAGTGACACTTACTTTACTTAACAATGGGACCAAAGCATAAGAATAGTGATCCTGGAATATTGTTATAATCGTTCAATTTCATTATTGGTGGTTGTTGCTAATCTTACTGTGCCTAATTGATAAACTATTGCAGGTGTGCGTATATGTGTAAAAAAGCACAGGATCTGTAGGGTTGTCCTGTCCACAGCTCAGGCATCCACTGGGGGTCATAAAGCATATTCTCTGTGAATAAGGGATGACTACTATATTGCTCAAATCTATAGTTTCAAGTAGAAAATTCATTTTTTACACGCGATCCAGCCAGAGACTATAGGCAGTATAGACATTTGCTGTATGACATTATTAGAGGGGCTCTAGGAATTCCCTCTCATGCCCCAAACATCTTCCTGATTTGAATTGCCACTTTAGAATAAGACCCATTGCTATTAAAACACCTCTGAAGACCAGCATGACTAGGTGTTCTGTCCCATGCCATCCTCTTGGAACTTAAGGGATGGTTACATGTGCTGACTGTACTTAATGACCCAAGAAGTGCACTTGAGAAGGGGCCTTTTGTCAACCATTCAGTGCAAATTAACATATCAATTTATTTTCCTATGGATGAGACAGGTATACTTGGAGGTTTAGGGCTTTTAATGGGAATGCCCATTCATTGAAAAAAAAGCAGGTTAGAGCTCTTCCTATGCCTTTATGTGCATAATCTCATTTAATCCCCATAATGTTCCTATAACAGAAAGGAAATTGTCACCCACTTTCACAGTTGAAGAAACTGAGGCCTATGGGGGCAGGGGTTGGGGTAGGTGGTTCATGAAACTTCCTTACTAAATGCTTAACTTAGGATGTTAAACTCAGGGGCTCCAAAGCCTGCCCCCTCCCTCCCATGACATGCTGAGAAATAACCTTCAGCTACTTCAGAAAGGGGAGCAGATAAGGAAAGTGGGAGGAGAGGCAAAGCAAAGAGAAGGGAAAAGTAATAATAATACAGTAGACCCTCTGTAAGTTGACCACCCAAGGGCTTGTAACAAGCTGGTCAACATACGGAGGTGGTCATATAAGGAACTAGGCCTACTGTACTGATATGCACATGTGGTGCATGTCTGGTCTGTGAAAATTAGGTCAACTGAAGGAGGTGTTCCATGTACAGAAGTGGTCAACTATAAAGGTTCTACTGTATATGCAATATGTCAGGCAATACCAAGTGATAAAACAGCCCCACATTACAAGATGGGATCAAAAAGATATCACTTCTGGGTAGATACCTGGTAACAGATTCCAGGATCAAACAGAAGGTCTATGTTTAGCTCTTCGAAGATTCTCTACACTTCTTTCCAAAAAGGCCATATTAGTTTGCAATCCCACCAACACAGTGTAAGTGTTCCCCTCTCTCTGCACACACGCCAGCATCTAAATAGTAATGTGGGCTATTCTTACTGGAGATAGGTGATATCTTATATTAAAACAAAATGAAAAATAAAAGGACATTGCTGCACTATCCCATGAAGTCTGATGTCACATTGGCTTCTGGGCAGCCCCTCTGCTGAGCAGTCTTTCTTCTCTCCTCACAACTGTCCAAACCACGGAGGATAACCAGGTGCCTCCCATTTCCACCTGTTCAATGGGACCAGCAACATTTTTTTTTTTTTTTTAGTTTGACACACTAACCTACCTGTGGCCCTGGGAGATTCTCCCTTCCCCTGTGGTTCCTGTGCACATAGGTAGACTTAGAGCAGAGGGATATCAATTTTGCTTGAACTGCTCAATCACCATTGACATTTTGTTAACCACCCTATGAACTTCTCGAGCCTGGAGTAGCAGCAACTTGTGCCCTTGAAAACCGAACAGAGAACAACCATATTGATTTTCTACTAGCAACAAGAAAAGACAATTTCTCTGTGCTGAGAAATGTTCATAATGCATTTTACACCACCTTCTCTCTGCAGTTCTCCATACAGTGTTGGGCCTCTTTAACCTCCTGCCGTGTTGGATTCTACTAGAATTAACCCTGGAATGGTAGCACCCTCTCAAGGCCTCCCAATTCCTGGGTAGAAATGCATGTAAGTGGCATGGCTTAGAATTGACAAGCTGCTTGGGGGTGGCAGGGAGGTTACCAATTAATACAGAACTTAGAAACACAAAGGATTCAGGCCTGGGGTGAGGGGGCTGGGGATAAAAAACTATCTTTTAGAAGAAAATACCTGTTTGCTTCATTCAGAGCACTATCGGTGTCCATATGGGTTTTGGGAAACCCAGAAGCGTGTATTCACATTGAGCAAACCAGTTGAAGAAGCAGATTGTTATTCAGTGACTTTTTCCACTTATAAACCATTCTGGCTATGTCAAGGCCCAAGATCTCATTTGTAGTGATTATTCTAAATTATCATACTTTTAATTCTTTTCTATCTGTGTTGTTAAAAACCAATCCATCAGGCCTGCCCTCCCTAATAGTTCCATTTTTGACATTTCCAACATAGCCAGAAAGAAAGTGTAAGGAACCAAAAGGGATTCATGAACCTTGAAAAAGCAAGTCTGACCCTCTGGGACGACTGTAGTGTCAAAAGCAGTCAATATTTATGCCTAGCAACCTTGACAATATCCTTTTAATTAAAATCAATGGAGAAATAAAACATGCATTAGAATGCACTTGGGATCACTCACCTCGGGAGACAGAGAAGACTCCAATACGAGGCACAGTATGATTATGACAAGACACACGACTCTGTGCTTGGGACATGGTGTGTGGTATTTGCAGTTAGATCTTTTATTTCCATGATCATTTTTATTCAGTGGTACCATTTTTATTTGGATTTTTTGTTTTGTTTATTTTTCATTTGGTACAACTTTCTTGAGATAACTATTTCTTTAAAAAGCTCATAAAAAGTAAGATAACATGTCCATCAGGTGCAAACTATAACCTAGATTTGATGGAGAAATTAAAAACATGGGGGAAGAAAGCACAGAGGTTTGGAGATTAGTGTCCTTATCATAGCTCTGTCCCCAAATGACCAGATAACCTTGAGGGAAATACTCATAGACAATGTCTTTGAGTCTCAGTGACTCTGTAAAATGAAAAGATGAGACTCAGTTCTAGAAGGTTCCTTTTGGCTCTTTGTGAATATTCTATTATATCAATAGTGTTAGAAATAATACCAGCTACTATCCATTGGCCACTCTCCATAGGTAATGCATAAACTTTCTTAGTGTCTACCATAAACCTACAAAATAGGTCCTGCTATTGTTTTCATTTCAAGGAGGCAGACAGAAATAGAGTCATTTCTGCAGTGTTTCCCAGCTGGTCAGTGGCAGAAGGCTGAGAGCTTTCAAAAGCCATGTGGATGACCACTGTCCCACACCACCTTTGCTTGAGTCTGTCAGAAGTGGACAGGGCATGGGTCTGGGAGAGGCCACTTAATTTAGACTTTCAAGAGTCTTCTGACTGTACTGTCCACCCAGCAGGGTCATGTAGAGCTCACCCAGCATGGGTCTACTTCAGTGAACCTCAGGCCAGGTCCATTGGTTCAGGGTTCACCACACCTGAACCAGGACAATTTTTCTACACATCCAGATTTCATTTCAAAGGCTCTCATGCAGGAAAGCTTAACAATGACAAGTTAAGTTGTCCAAGAATAGAAGGCAATTTAACACTGTCCACTCTGGTAGGGCCAGGCAGATTAACCACCAGATATCAGTGCTTTATAAAATCCAAACATCACAGAGGTATTTTTGTTTGTTTGCTTTTCTCATGTGGCTGGGTTCCTCTCAGATTGCAGAGAGCCGCCTCACTGGGCTTGCAGGACAACTGTCATGTTGTTAAAAGCTTCCCCTCCTTATCTTACTTCCTAATCGACAAAGAGGGATTTGAGAGCCCTCAACACCGGTTTTTCTTCTTCTGCTAGCACTGGACTAATTAATGAAAAGGGCCTGGAGATGAGCTCCTTCAAAAATTATGGAATGTTCTAATCAGACGGGCAAGCAAAAAGCTTGACCTCTGGGTCAGCAGGTCACTCTCAAATAATACGATGGATTCAACTATTACTGTCATTTTATGTTACTCCAAAAGGGTAAGAAGAGAGGTTAAAGTGGACCCTAAGGGATAGAGGATGCCCATGGTTCTGCTATAGAAATGATCAAGAAACATTCTTCATGTATCCCCAAAGTCTTCAAAACCCAGCTCTGCTGGTAAGCAGTTCTTACCTTGTCAGCTTCCATTACTGGGAAACTTTTCAGCAGTTTTCTCTTCCATGTGCCTTCCTTGTCTCAGTCAAACTCACTGCTTTTCTCCCCACCTAGTATTAACCCTCCATTCCCCAAAATCCTTGTTCATTTTTAAGTATTTGTTTTAATTATAAAATATTTGAAATATATTTTTGTAAAGTTTGTAAAATTTCTCCTACAAAGAACATGAAATAAGCATACTCTCCCTCATTCTTCCTGCTAAGTACAACTAAAAATCCTTGAGGATTGTATGTGAAAACAACATAAGACTGGGAAAGTTGAAGACAGAAGGCAGTCCAGCTAGGACCAAGAAACAGCACGGCAGTGAGTTCCCTGGGCTTGCTTTTTGCCTCACATATCTTAGACTGGAAGCTGAAGAAGCCAGAATCCTGACATAGTCAATGGATACAGACCAACAAAACAACTCGCTTTTTCTAACCAAAGGATCAGGAAAGGGCAGTCTGCAAGACAAAAAAAAAAGGTTTTAGGTGGTAACGGCTCTACTTAACCAAACACCACCAAAAATAATCTATGATCTTACCCCAACCATACCAGCAAGAGCCAAGTGGGAGCCCATGTGGCTGGAAAGAGGTACCTCAATACTTCTAGAGGGCTGGTATCAGAGACTCCCAATTAAAGAGCCAGAACTTTTCTTCTTTGCCAAATGGAAGTTCCAGCCCCCCACTAGATCTTCCCTAATATATTTATAACTAGAAGGGTAGGAGCATCTCATTACTGCTTTCCATATGGTCTCCACTGACACCAGAGCAGAGCAGGCTGCCCTTGTTACTGCTGAACAATGGTGAAAGCCCTCACTCTCCACTATACTTCCTCTGATACCATCCCAGAGGGGAGCGGACAAGATGTCTTGCTGTGTTGCTGGATAGGGGTATAAGTCTAGGCCCTCTGTATGGTCTCCACTAACATTATGCTGAGGCAAGGGGGGCAATTAAAAAGTAGACTCAGCCAGCTGTGGTGGTTTACACCTGTAATCCTAGCACTCCTGAAAGCCAAGGTAGGAAGATTTCTCAAGGTTACGAATTGTAGATCAGCCTGAGCAAAAGTAAGACTCCATCTCTACCCAAAACAAAAAATTAGCTGGGCATGGCAGCATGTGGCTTCAGTGCCAGCTACTCAGAAGGCTAAAAAGGGAAGATCTCTTGAGCCCAAGGGTTTCAGGCTGCAGTGAGCTATGTTGATGCCTCTGTACTCTACTCAGGGTGACAGAGTAAGACTATCTCAAAGAAAAAGAAAGGTTTAAAAATATTATATGTAAAATGAAATTCTAAAAGAAATATTCAAGTAACCCAAGGCAGAAAAATTAAAGGAAAAACAGAAAGGATGAATAGAAAAGAAAAAAAATAAAATAGCAGACTTTTTATTTAAATGGACCTAATACATCAATAACTACACTAATTATAAATGCTATAAATATACCAATTAAAAGAACCCACTTTGGTTATAATTATATAAGCATAATGAAAGAAAAATAGTGAAAAAATATATTATTCAAATATTAATACAAAAGTGAGCAGTAGATATATTGAGGTCATACAATTTAGATTTTAGAGTAAATAAAATTATCAGAAAAGTATATTATATAATGATAAAAGGGCCAATCCACCAGGAAGACATAGTAATCCTAAATGTTTCACCAAAAAACAGAGCCAAAAATATGTGAAAGACATCTGATGGAACTAAAAGGGGAAATAGAGAAATAAAATAGTTGGAGACTTCAGTAAAACTCTTTCAGAAATTATTAGACAAGCTGGGCGCAGTAGCTCACACCTGTAATCCTAGCTATCTGGGAGTTCTAGGCAGGTGGATTTTATGAGCTCAGGAGTTTGAGACCAACCTAACTAGAGCAAGACCCCCATCTCCAAAAATAGCTGGTGTTGTGGGGCATGCCTATAGTCCCAGTTACTTGGGAGACTGAGGCAAGAGGATCAGTTGAGCCCAAGAGTTTGAGGTTGCTGTGAGTAGCACTCTACTGAAGGCAAAAAAGTGAAATTCTGTCTCAAGGAAAAAACAATTTAGACAGAAAATCAGCAAGAATATGAGAACTCAGTAATGATGATGACATGTATTTATAGAAAATTCTACCTGAAAAAAGAAGAACATACATTATTTTCAAGTGTCTATGAAATATATACCAAGATAGATCATATCTGATGCCATAAAAAATGCAACAAATTTTTAAAAATTAAAATCATACAGAGAATTTTTTCAAACCACAAAAGACCCAAATTGAAAAGCTGTCATTACAGAAAGATAAAAAGAAAATCTTTAAACATTTGAAAAGTAAGAGACACACTTATCTTTTAAATAGTCCATGATGCCTGCCTTCCTTCCTTCCTTCCATCTTTCCTTCCTTCCATCCTTCCTTCTTTCTTTTTCCCCCAAAGGATAAATAACTAGGGCATAAACAAAATGTTCATAAGAGGAAATGCATACCACTATAAGTAAAATTTTTAAGAATTTCAATTTGTGTGTTATGCATTAGCAAAAAAAAAACTGTTAAAATGAAATTCTCAGTGCTGTTAAGAAAATGTTGAAATATACAGTTTAAAAAAACAAATTTCATTGCCTATGGTATGGACCTTTTTAAAGGTTTTGAAAAGAAAAGAAAAAAATCATGGATCAAAGAGGAATTCTCATGTGAAATCAAAACATACTTTGAACTGAACTGAATGAGAATGAAAATATAACTTAAACAGTTAAAACAGTGGTGAGAGGGAAATCTGTAGAACTAATTACATATATTAGAAAAGAGAAAAATTCTCAAATAAATAATCTAAGCTCTCATCTCAAAAACCTAGAAAAAGAAGAGCAAAATATACCCAAAGTAGCATAATTAAAGAAATACACAAGATAACAGCATAAATCAATTAAATTAGATACAAAAAGACAATATTAGAAATCATTGCAATTAATATAGTTCTTTCATAGATAATAAAACCAACAAACCTCTAGCAAGACTGAAAAAAATTACCAGTATTGGACATGAAGTAGGATATATCTCATACTCTGCAAACTTCAAGAAAATGATAAGAAAATACTATTATAAAAACATCTATATCTACACAACTTTGAAACTTAGATAAAAATGTAATAATTTTATAAAAATATAAAGTACTTTGTCATCTGATATTAAATAGATGGTTTGAATAGAACTATAACTATTAAGAAATTAATTGATAATTTTAAGCTTCTTCCCCCAAAAAATATCCAGTCCCAGATGGTTACATTGAAAATGCTAGCAAACATTTAAGGAAGAATTAACACCAATTCCACCCGATTTCTTCCAATTAATACATAAATAAATAAAGAAGAAGGAACACTGTCTAGTTTGTTTATGAAACTGGTATTACCCCAATATCCAAACTAGAAAAAGACAGTACAAAAAAAAAAATGCCTACAAGTCAATATCCTTCAGGTTATATTACAAGTTCACAGAAATCAAAATGGCGTGGTATTGGCACAAAAACAGAGACAGAGACATATGAAACAGAATAGAAAACCAAGCGATGAGATCAGTCTCTAGTTACCATCTGATCACTGATAAACCAAACAAAAGCAAGTAGTGGAGAAAAGAATCTCTATTCAATAAATGGTACTGGGAGAAGAGGATAACCACATCCAAAATTGACTGAAGATGGATAAAAGATTTAAATCTAAGACATGAAATGATAAAAATCTTAGAAGAAAATGTTATAAAAATCTTAGAAGAAACTCTTGATGATGTCAGACTGGGGAAAGATTTTATAAGGAAGACTTTGTAACAGCAACCATAATAAATAAACAGGACTTAATTAAGCTAAAAAGTGTATGCACAGCTAAGGAAACAACAAGCAAAGCAAAAAGAAAACCCTCAGAATGAGAAAAGATATTTGCATGGTATGACTCTGACAAAAGGTTGATAATAGAATCTACAGAGAACTTCAATTAATCAACAACAACAAAAAAGCAAACAATCCCATCTACCACTAAGCAAAAGATATGAACTTTCTCTGAGAAAGACAGATGAATGGCTAAACATTTGAAAAAGTGCTCATTGTCCCTGATCATCAGAGAAATGCAAATAAAAACCACCCTGAGATATCACATAACCCCAGTGAGAATAGCCCACATCACAGTGTCTCAAAGCTGCAGATGCTGGCGTGGATGTGGAGAGAAGGGAACACTTTTACATTTTTGGTAGGACCCAAACTAATACAACCTTTTTGGAAGGAAGTATGAAGAATCCTCAAAGAACTCAAATTAGACCTCCCACTTGATCTTGCAATGCCATTACTAGGCATCTCCCCAGAAGAAAAAAAATCATTTTATCATAGGACATTTGCACTAGACTGTTTATTGCAGCTCAATTTACAATTGCCAAAATATGGAAACAACCTAAATGCCCACAAACCAGGAATAAATGAACAAGCTGTGGTGTATGTATACCATGTAATATTATTTTTTAAAAGATGGAGACTGTACATCTTTAGTATTAGCCTGGATGGAGCCAAAACACATTCTTCTTAGTAAAGTATGACAAGAATGGAGAAGCAAGAATCAAATGTACTCAGTACTAACATGAAGCCAGGAGATAATCTAATACACACCCACATAAGAGAAAAACTCAAATTAATTCAAGGGGGGGGGGCAGGGGAATGAGGGAGCAGGGAGAAGGCAGGAGGAAGGGGGATGGGTGCTCCCACTTAATGGGTACAATGTTAAGGTGTATGGCACACCTCTTGGAGGCAGGACATAATTATACTAGGGACTCTATCTGACAAATGTAAACATTGTTACCTAATTCTTTGTATCCTCAAATTAATCTGAAGTAATTAAAAAAACAAAAGAAAAAAGTTACTAGCAACAAAGTAGGACATTTTGTAATGATAAAAGTTTATTCAATCAACCAAGAATATATAACAATTTTAAACATATATGCACCTAACAACAGAGCCCCAAAATACATGGACAAAATCTGACAGACTGGAAGGGAATGTACATAATTCAACTGTAATAGGCAGAGACATCAATACTCCACTTTCAGTAATGAATAGAACAAGTGGACAAAAGATCAGCAAGAAAATAGAAAAGTTAAACACTATTAACAAACCATAACCAACAGATGTCTAATAGAACACCACAGCCAACAACAGCAAAATATACATTCTTCTCAAACGTATATAGAATATTCTCCAGAATAAACATATGTTAGGAAGTCTCAATACATTTAAAGGGATTAAAATCAAAGTATGTGCTACAACTCCAATGAAATCAAATTAGTAATTAATAAGAGAAGGAAATTAAAATTCAAACACTTAAATAATCAATAGAGTAAAGAATAAATCACAAGGTAAAATATAATATAAAAGTATTATATAAAATACTAAAGTATATATTAAAGTATTTAATATAAAATACTTTCATGTTAACAAAATGAAAAAATAATATATCAAAACTTATAGTGAATAGTGAGAGTAGTCTCAGAGAGAAACTTATAACTGTAATAATTACATTCAAAAGGAAAAACGTCAAATAACAACCTAACCCTCCACCTTAATAGAAAAAGAACAAACTAAACTCAAATATAGCACAGGAAAATAAGAAAAATTAGCATAGAAATAAATGAAATAGAAAATAGAAGAAAAAATAGTGAAAATAAATAAAACCAAGGTATTTGTCTAAAATGATCAACAAAATAGATAAACTGTTATCTAGAATGACCAATTTAAAATAACACTCAAAAAACAATAAATAAATAAAAATAAAAAAACTCAAATTAATAAAATCAGGAGTAAAAGAAGAAATATTGCTACTGACTTTACATAAATAAAAAGAAACTTAAGAGAAAAAATGCACGGTTTTATGCCACCAAATCAAAGAGCCTAGATAAATGAATAGATTCTTTAAAAGACACAAACTTTCAAAATTGACTCAAGAAGAAATAGAAAATTTGAATAGATGTACAAGTATAGAGATTAAGTTAGTAATCAAAAAGTTTCGTACCAGAGGTATCCAACCTGAAGCCTTCAGGTCACATGTTGATTCTATGAGGAATTTTTTGGCTAATCTGTGGTGTCCAGTGTCATAAAAAGTATGCACAGATCTTTATTTGCTAATCAGCTTCATTCGTGTTTGTGTATTTAATGTGTGGCCCAAGACAACTCTTATTTTTCTGATGTGCAGCGAAGAAAAAAAAAGAAAAAAATTGGATACCCCTTTATACAGAGAAAAGCCTGGATCATGTTGCTTCACTGATGAAGTTTATCAAATATATTAAGACAAATTATCACCAAATACTCACAAACTCTTTTCAAAAAATAGAGGAAAAAAGGGAATACTTTCTGACTCATCCTATGAACCTGTATTACCCTAATACCAAAAACCAGTTAAATTCATCGAAAAAAAAAAGAAAATCTATAGAACAATATCCCTTATTAATATAATTGCAAAAATCCTCAACCAAATATTAACAAATCAAGTCTAGCAGCACATAAAAAGGATTACATGCTATAATCAAACAGGATGTATTCCAAGAATGTAAAACTTGTTCAATATATGAAGGTCAATTAATGTAATACACTATGTAAGCAAAGGGGGGCAGTGAGTAGGGCACCAGTCACATGCACCAAGGCTAGTGGGTTTGAGCCTGGCCCAGGCCAGCTAAACAACAATGACAACTGCAACAACAAAAAAATAGCCAGGCGTTGTGGTGAGCGCCTGTAGACCCAGCTGCTTGGGAGGCTGAGGCAAGAGAATCACTTAATCCCAAGAGTTTGAGGTTGCTATGACCTATGACACCACGGCAATCTAACCAGGGCAACAGCTTGAGACTCTGTCTCAAAAAAAAAAAAAAAAGTGGGGGGGGGAACCACATGATCCTCTCAACTGATATAAAAAGTGAATTTGACAACATCCAACACCTTTTCACAATGCAAATGCTCAGCAAATGCAAACTAAGGATAAAGAGGAACTTCCTCAATCTGATAAACAACCATCTATGAAAATCCTGCACCAATACAGGGAGTCTGCTCTCGCCACCTCTATTCAACACTGTGCTGGAGGTTCTAGTCATGATAGCTGCACGAGAAAAAAGAAATTGAAAGGATCCAGATTAGAATGGATGAATGTCTCTCTTAGCAGATGACATGATTTTATGTATAGAAAACCATAAAGAATCCCCCAAAATCTATTAAAGTGAATATGTGAGTTCTGCAGGTTTGCAAGAAACAAGATCAATATATAAAAGTTGATTACATTCCTATACACTAGAAATGAACAATCCAAAATGAAATTGAGAAAACAATTCCATTTATAATAGCATAAACAAGAATAAAGTACATAGGAATAAATTTAACTAAAGAAGTACAAGACTCATACATCCTACATGCGGGAAACTATACAATATCACTGAGAGACGTATGAGACAAATAATTAGAAAGACATTCACGTTCATGTATTGGAAGACTTAATGTTATTAAGATGCCAGTATTCCCCCAATTGGTATACAGATCCAATACAATCTCTATAAAATTCCACCTGCTTTTTGTTGTTTTTATTTTAGAGATGGAAAAACTGATCCTAAAATTTGTATAGAATTGCAAGGGACTCAACAGCTAAAAAAGTTTTAGGGAAAGAAAACCAAATCTTTAGTAATTAAGAATGTGTGGTACTGGCACAAGAATCAACATATAGATCACTTGTATAGAACTGAGACTCTAGAAATGAACCCACGTATCTATGATCATTTGATTTTTGACAAAAACACCAAAATTATTCAATGGAAAAAGAATATCCTTTTAAACAGATGGCAATGAAATAACAAGATATGTCTATGGGAAAGAATGGATTTGGACCACTATTTTATGCCATCCATAGAAATCAAAAGGGGTCATGGAGGCCAGGCATGGTGGCTCACACCTATAATCCCAGCACGCTGGGAGACCGAGGCAGGTGGATTGCCTGAGCTCACAGGTTTGAGACCAGCCTGAGCCAGAGCAAGACCCTCTCTCTAAAACTAGCTGGGCGTTGTGGCAGGTACCTGTAGTCCCAGGTACTTGGGAGGCTAAGGCAAGAGAATCACTTGAGGTTGCTGTGAGCTGTGACGCCAGGTACTCTACTAAGGGTAACAAAGTGAGACTCTGTCTCAAAAAAAAAAAAGTCATAGACCTAACAAAATAAAGATGAAAATGTAAGTGTAAATTTTTACAACCTTGGATTAGGCAATATTTTCTTAGATATGATATGACATAAAACTCACAAGCAACCAAAGGAAAACTGGAGTTTATAAAAATTTAAAACTTTTGTGCATTAAAGGACATTATCAAGAAAACGAGACAACGTACAAAATTGGAGAAAATATTTGGCAATCATATTTCTGATAAAAGTATAATATTAGAATTTAATGAGTGCTCACACTCAACAGTAAAAAGATAATAAAAAGACAATAAATAAAATAAAATACCCTGCACACTTATCTAAGACTAATACTTAATGTTTGTGAAAAACCTGGTTGCAAATGTTTGCAGCGACTTTATTTATAATATCCTCCAAATAGAAGCAACACAATGTTCTTCAGTGGCCATTGAAGTGGCCCCCACACACCATGGAATACTACTTAGCAAAAAAGATGAACTATTGATATGTCCGATAACCTTGAATTTCTAAAGTTTTATTTTGAGTTAGAGAAGCCAGTCTCCAAAGAGTACCTGGGGATATTGCTGTATTATTTCTTATAATGAGTCTACAATTATTTAAAAATAAAATGTTCAACTGTAAAAAATATTTGGAAAAAGACATAAAGACTCCTGTACTCATTACCCAAATTTTATAATTATTAATAATTTTTTGTTGCTTCAGATCTGTTTTTTAGAGTAAATAAAGAAATGTAAACTGAACCCTTTTCCTGAGTTAGCCCATTTCTCTTCAGAGCTAAGCACACCACTGAATTTCTCTAGGCATATTCTTATACTTCTGTTTCATGAGTATTACTGTATCAACAAATATTAGTTTATTGTGCTTTTCAGATATGGCATGGGTGGTTTATACTGTACTATGCAATACGTACAATTTTTACAACTGCATTTTTCTTCTTAACACTCAGCTTTTGATATTTAACTATGCTAATGATTGAAGATCTTGGATTTTTATTTTTCCTTTGATTATTCTATACTAACAGTAATATGTAATACTACATGCCAGACACTGTTCTAAATGCTTTATGTCAATCTTTTGATTCTCATTGAGAGAGATACTCTCTATGCTATTCTTATTCCTATTTTGCAACTGAGTAATTGTCCTTGTTTGTACACTTGGTAAATGATAAAGCCTTGATTTGAACCTGAATGGTCTGCCCAAGCACGTATCTCTCGTAGTAAAAATATTACACCTGTGTTTAGTGCACTGTTAATGGGCATTTTAAGTTGTTTTCCATTTTTTTGTTCTCATTAACTATGAATATATCCTCATTCCTGTCTCTTTGAGCTGTGCACAGGGAGAAATCTCTTTGAGATATGCACCAACACACTGAACTTGACGTTAGTGGCCATTTCCAGATTGCTCTACATGAAGCAATTCCCATAAGTGGCAAATAAGATTTCCTGTTTCTCCACATATTCACCAGTACTTTACAGTGTCACCCTTCACAGTTTTTGACCCTTTGATGGGCATGAAGGACTAGTTCAATATTTGTATAATGTGCGTTTCCTTTTTGACTAAGAATGCTGAACTTCATTGCTTGTGTTTACTGGCCTTTGGAATTTCCTCTCCTGTGCATTGCCAGTATGTTTTCTGTGATTTGTTTTATGGAGTTGTTTGTATTTATCTTATAATTTTCCATATCTTGTACTGGTGACATTTGTTGAAAATATATCCTCCCAGTCTTTGGCTTGTCTTTTAACTTTGTTTATGGTATTTTATGTCACACCAAAGATTTTTATTTCAATGTTGGTAAATCAATCTGTATCTACAAAGTTGGACAATTAAGTTCACAAACTCATCCTACAAAAAGTACTACTACGTACCTCATTACTGAATATCATTATAGTCACCTCCAAAGTGTCCCCTTGGGAAGCTATTCAGTGACCTTAGCACCTAGTCCACTCTTCAAAACAATTTTGGAACTCTTTTTCTGGAATGGCCATCAGAGCTATTATTATATTACCCTTGATGTCCTGATTGTCATCAAAATGTTTCCCTTTCAATACTTCCTTTGTCTTTGGGTAAAGAAAAAAGTCACTGGGGACCAGATCAGGTGAGTTGGGAGGGTGTTCCAGTACAGTTATCTGTTTGTTGACTAAAAACTCCCTCACAGAGTGTGCTGTGTGAGCTGGTGCATTGTTGTGATACAAGAAGCACGAGTTGTTGGTAAAGTTTTCAGTTAAGATTTTCCTAACTGTTTCTCTATCTGTGTTTACTTAGTCTGTTATACTTTTCACAGTCAGATGGCAATTTTAGAGCACAATTAAACAAAGTTTTGCAATGTTTTCATCAGTTTTGATCATTATTGGCTGCCCTGACCTCTCTTCAACAGTGGCACTTTTTTCCCTTCAAAAAAAAACATGTTTGCTTTTATCTTTATGGCATTATCTTCATAAAATTGGACTAATATGTACCTGATTTCACTTCCATTCTTGCCAAGTTTAACAAGAAACTTAATGTTTATTCATTGCTCTAATTCAAGCTCCAACATTCTTGTGATCGGACACAAAAACACACAACAATCATGAACACCATGAACACAGCTGTGAGACATTGATATACCAAGGTTATGAAACCTTACTGAGTTGTTTGCACGGTGCTGCCAACATGAGCACATAATGGAAAGTTAGTGGACTTAATTGTCAGACTTTGCATATATGTATGTTTGTGCATGTGTGTGTATGTATATGCAACCTACACACACAATATATACAAAATAAATATACCTTTCACATTAAGATTTTATATTTTCAAATCTGGAATTTAAGTGGCTTTTTTCTTTAGAAATCCTTATGGTTTTTCAACTATCCTAGCATCATTTATTTTTGAGTCTATCATCAACCCTACTAATTGGAATGCTATCTCAATTATAAACTGGGTTTTCTTGTAAGTTTCTGTCATTGTTCCAGACTTTCCTGGAGATGTGATGTTGGTCTGTAAAAATCTCCAAACTATTCATTTTTCTTTTCTGTACTTTTTGGAAAAACTATCTTAAAAACAAAATGGTATCACATGCCTCAGTCTACATTACGATGCTTTTTCACTTAATGACATGTCTGCAATAGCTTTCCATGTGGTCAAGGACATCATTTTTAGTGCCCCCAGAATATTCCTTTATTTTGGAAAGACCATATTATATTTAACAATCACCTATTGATGAACCTTTAGGTTGTTTCTAAAATTACAATATGTATCATACGTAGTATAAGTGCACATTTCTTTGCTCACATTTAAAATAAATTATCCACGATTTATAAATCAAATTACAAAAACTAGAACTTTGAGACCCAAAGAGTAAATAAAATTTCAACTTTGTTACTTAATGCCAAACCATTCTTCATAAAGATTGGACTAATTTACACTCATCCTGCACAGTCCACTAAAGATCACATCTCTATTTTAGCAGGCTCACCCTGCCAGTAATGCAGAGAAATATGTGTCACAAAAGCAGCAAAGAGATAAACAGTGTTCTGGAAGACCCAAGCGTCAGCTAATAAACATGCAAATGTTTTGTAGGTATCAGGCATGCCAGATAGCACATCCAGAGTTAATGCAACATGAAAGACTTCATCTAAACACTCAGATGTGACAACTGCCAAAGGGACATGCAAGAGTGCCAGAAATTCTGAAGGCATTTGGGGTAACTTCACTACAGGCAAGTATATGGTACCTTCATAAATAAGCCACAAATATAAATAGCTTCTTTGATTGTGCCGGCTAATGAAATAAACTTTCTTTAAAAGGGTACCTGAACTCTCTTCCAGTATTTTTATAGCTTCATATCTTTTTTTTTTTTTTTTTTTTTTGAGACGGAGCCTCAAGCTATCCCCCTGGGTAGAGTGCCATGGCATCACAGCTCACAGCAACCTCCAACTCCTGGGCTCAAGTGAGTCTCCTGCCTCCGCCTCCCAAGCAGCTGGGACCACAGGCGTTCGCCACAGTGCCCGGCCATTTTTTGGTTGCAGCCATCGTTGTTGTTTGGTGGGCCCAGGCTGGGGATTCGAACCCGCCACCTTAGGTGTACGTGGCTGGCGCCTTAGCCGATTGAGCCACAGGTGCCGAGCCGCTTCATATCTTAAATTTAAACCTTTTATCCAGCAAGAATCAATTTTTGTTAGTGGTGAGAGGTGTGGGTCCAGTTTCAGTCTTCTACAAGTGGCTAACTAGATCGACCAGCACCATTTGTTAAATAGGGAGTCTTTTCCCCACTGCATGTTTTTGTTAGGCTCATTGGAGATCAAATGATGGTATGTGGTTGGGTTCATCTCTAGATTCTTTATTCTATTCCATAGATCTATGTCTCTGTTTTTGGACCAATACCATGCTGTTTTGATCACTATAGATTTGTCATATAACCTACAAACTTAGTATAGTAGGTTTATATATACCATTACATTTTGTAGCATAACCTACAAATCTATAGTGATCAAAACAAAAAGTCTGGTAACTTGATGCCTCCAGATTTATTTTTATATCTAAGAATTGTATTGGCTATTCAGGATTGTTTTTGTTTTTGTTTTTCTCATTCCATATGAAGTGAAAATGCTTGAAGATATTGGTCTGGGAAAATATTTTATGAGGAAGATCCTCCTGGCAATTACAGCAACACCAAAAATTAACTGGGATTTGATCAAGCTAAGAAGCTTCTGCACAGCTAAGGGCACTACAACCAAAGCAAACAGACAGCCTTGGAATGGGAGAAGACTTTTGCATGTGATGATTCCAACAAAGGTCTGATAACTAGAATCTATAAGAACTCAAATTAATCAATAAGAAAAGAGCAAACAACCTTACTTCTTTGTGGGCAAGAGACTTGAAGAGAAACTTCTATAAAGATTATAGACAAATGGCCAGCAAACACATGAAAAAGTGCTCATTACTTTTAATCATCAGAGAAATACAAATCAAAACTACTTTGAGATATCACCTAACTCCAGTAAGATAAGCCCACGTGACAAAGTCCCAAAACTGCAGATGCTGCATGGATGTGGAGATAAGGGAACACTTTTACACTGCTGGTGAGACTGCAAACTAACACAACCTTTATGGAAAGAAGTATGGAGGATTCTCAAAGAACTAAAGGTTGACATTCAGTAGGGCACAGTGGCTCACACCTATAATCCCAACACTTGGGAGGCCTAGGTGGGCGGATTGCCTGACCTCACTGGTTTGAGACCAGCCTGAGCCATAGCAAGACCTCATCTTTAAAAAATAGCCAAGTGTTGTGGTGAGTGCCTCTAGTCCCGGGAGGCTAAGGCAAGAGAATCACCTAAGCCCAGGCATTTGAGGTTGCTGTGAACTGTGATGCCACGACACTCTATCTAGGGTGACAAAGTGAGACTCTGTCTCAAAAAATAAATAAGTAAAATAAAAGTTGAGATTCCAGAAGAACAAAAATCATTTTACCCCAAAGACATTTGCACCAGAATGTTCATTGCAGCGCAATTCATAATTACCAAGTCATGGAAGCAGCCCAAATGCCCATCAACCCATGAATGGATTAACACATTGTGGTATACATACACCATGGAATACTATTCAACCATTAAAAAAGATGGATGGCGGTGCCTGTGGCTCAAAGGAGTAGGGCATTGGCCCCATATGCCAGAGGTGGTGGGTTCAAACCCAGCCCAGGCCAAAAACCACCAAAATAAATAAATAAATAAATAAATAATAAATGGATGGAGATTTTACATTTTTTGTTTACTTGGATGGAGTTATAACACCTTCTTCTTAGTAAAGTATCTCAAAAATGGAAAAAAGTATCCAATGTACTCAATACTACTATGAAACCAATAAGTAAACACTTACATACTCATACAAAAGATAAAACACAAATATAGATTAGCAAGAGGGAGGGGTAAGGAGGGAGAGGAGAGGGGAGGGGAGGGTGATTGTTGGGAGGAGGGAGGGCATTTGTGCACCTAATGTGCTCAATGCAAGAGTATATTTCAAAATCACCAAGAATAAATTTTAAATATCTTACCAAAAAAATAAGTGAGGTGACAGCTATGTTAATCAGTTTGATTTAAACATTCCACATGGTATATCAAATCATCACATGGTACCCCATAAATGTACACAGTTATGATTTTAATTAAAAATTAATAGCTGGCTGCTATCAAGTATTCTGCTGACCGTGTATATTTAAAAGAAGAGTTTCCTTCCAACGCAGTCCAGAACACAGATGTTGAGAAAGCCTGGGCCACGCCTGGAAGGTCTCCTTAAACACGCTTCCCGTTTCTCCCACCTCGCCTCAGCTCAGATGGCGTGGGAGCCAGGAAGAGACCCCACTTGCCAATACCACTCCATGAGGAAAGAGTGGACAGTTCCCAAACACGCTGCTGTCCAAATCTCCATTTTCTGAACTCAAAACCCAGATTCCTCCTTTGGATAATATTAAAAAGAGGGAAAGCATTTTGCATGAAAACATGTTTTAACTGTATTTGTAACACTCAATAAATAAATTACAGGTTTTATATCATTCAGAGAGAGCTGCCAGTGATTTATTCAGTTATTAACTTCACACGCTTGGGAGAATGAATTAAACGCCGGCCCGTATTGAAGGTTTGGGGATTATTCAGCCAGACTATGCCTCTGAAAAGTTTGGGCGGCTCTGAAGGCATTTCAAAATAAGCATGGACAGTTTGGTAGAAGCCACAGAGGGCAGAGGATTTTGTCCTGTTCATTTATAGCAGCTTATAAATTCCATAAAAAGGAAATGAATTATGCATTATTGGGTTTACATAAGGTCACCCAGTGAACTTTGACCCCTCTCTTTTCTCATTTGGCTCAATTATTAGATGAAATGACAGATTTGATCTCTTTTCAAATTGTATTAGAAAGGGTCTCTTTATTTCACCCTCTAGCAGCAATCAGCTGACAGGACTGGGCAAGTGCATTAATTATGATTGATTTAGAGTGTCTATAGGGTGATTATTTCTAGAATTCTACTCCTGAGCCAAAACCTTTTGACCTATTACAGGCCACACAGCAAATTAATCCACAAGAAGATTTAAGGGGAGACTTCGGGACAGCAGTTTCCCTCCTGTGCTTGCAATGAAAACATTTAAGACACCCCTAGCAATCCAGAGAATTACTGGAACACTCCATGGTGAAGACATTTAAAAACTTGACAACCAGGTTTGGAAACATCTTATGCAAAAGAACCCCAAATGGATCTGAATTTAACCCCCCAAGAGGAAAAGATTCCTCACGCTCTCTGCTCTGAGCTAATAGGATTGCATGGGGGAAAAATAAATCTTTATTAGGAGTTTGTGAATGTGTCACTTTTGGAGTTTCAGAATAACATGTCTGTCGTTGGGACAGTCAATCTCCCTCTCTGATTTCCAGAGGATTAAAAATGACAGTACTAATTAAAGAAGGAAAGAAAAGAGACCACTGTCAGTTGCAATGCATAGGCTTGAATGACAATAAGGCTGGGATGAGGAGGAGAAAGAAAAGTTAGGAAGGTTCCCTCCTTAGGAGTTTCTTTCTAAGTATCAGAAAGCATCCTGCAGATGAATCCTCTTTAAAAAAGAGAGTATTTATCAAAAATGGCCTACCTCTAAGTTATTGGAGCCATAGGGGTTAAAGAGAAGAGTCATCTAGAATTGATGCCAGAAGATCAATTAACTCAGCCCAACTGTCTGTCCTCCAATGCCCACCCATGGCAAAGAAGAAGGTGTTTGAGTGGGGCCTGAGGACATCCTGCCTGTAGCACTTATAAGCTGGACAACCTAGGGCAAGTGGCTTAACCTCTCTGATCTCAGTTCTTTTTCTATGAAGTGTAAAGAATATCTACTTCATCACGAAGTTGTACTGAGGATTAGAGACCATGTGTGTTTGAAGGAACAAACATGTTTTGTGGCTCATATGTGCAATCCTCCATTGCCATTTATAGAGGCCGGTCCAAAGAACTGAATTTTTCTTTGGATGAACATAAGCAGAACTTCTGTCCTCATTCCTGAAAATATTAATAGTCTTAAGTGGCATAAGGAGCCAGAACGTGGGGGAGAGGCATGTAGCTCAGCATAAACAGAGAGGATGAAAAAGCCCCACGGGGACTTGGGGTGGGAGATTGGAGGGGCTGGTAGAAAGAGGGTTCAGGAGAGAAACATGACTGGCCGGGCAGAGGAGGGATGTGGAAAGGAAATTCTAGGGGGATTGCTTAAAAGAAAGGTCCACTGTGACCTCAATCCCTTCTTCTGTCTTCATTCTAAGATCTTTAGTAAAATCCACAGTGTTGACTGATGCTTCCATGGGAATGGGCTCCTTCAAATGGAGTAGCAAGGGACCAAACAGAGGCCACAGCTGGTGACAGCTGGCACATGGGTCCTGGTCTAACATCTTTAACAAATAATGCTACCGTGTCCATTACAGTTCTGTATGTTTTATGCTTCTCCAAAAGATTCCAGAGAAATTATCTCACTGGTGCCTGGCAGATAACAAAGGCTCTGCTGGCAGATACTGGTGGGTCAGGGTTGATCGGATGTTATTTCTCGTGGCCTCAGAGTTTCCATTTAGAAAGATGGGACGATGACCAAAAACATCATTATACTTCCTTTCAGTGCTAAACTCCGTGGTTCTGTATCCCTGAGAGAAGTTTTCATCTTTACAGAGTAAACAGGAAGCTTTTTAGTTATAAATCTGACAGCTTCAGGGATCAAGCTGGTTAACCAAATGAGTGAAGTAGACCAGGTGTGAAACAAAAGGGAGCAGTGGAGACTGTGGCAAATTGCACAACCAGAGAGTTGCTGAAAAGTATTCAAATCTAATTTTAACATTGCACAGGTCAAATTCTAATTCATGGGACCCAAGTTTTGGATCTTTGGCCAGAGAGGCCCAGGATGGGTTGTTTGGGAGGTGTATGGTTCTTTTAACCCAGGATTTCAGCCCATTTTTGCTTCCATCCCACTAACGTGGACAAAGTTAGCAGATGCATCTGGTTCTTAAGAAATCAGCTACATGAAACTGAACTGTTATGAGGCTGCCACGCTGTCATTATCCTGAGACCTGGTCATCAGTTATCCAAGCTAAGAAGGAGCACATTGGTGGCAATTGTCAGGCTAACTCATAGAGTTCTGGGATGATGACATAAGCAGGAATGCGTGTGACTCAGTGAGTGCCAAACAGTAACTCAAGCGAGCCACGGCTGAGGTTCTTTTCTGGGTCACCAGCACGATATGAAAAAGCTGAGAGATGAGGGTAGGACACACATTTCCAAATCTGCAGATGGCAGCTCCCACCTCCAGAGGACTGATGCAGGCTTCACTATCGTGCTCCGCTAAATTAAACAGCGGCAGGGAGCGTGGGATGGTGGACGACTTCAGTCTGTGGCCTGCCCACTGTTATCATTTGGAGGGGAGACCAAACGAAGAGCATCCAGGCAAACGTGAGGTGCCAGGGCCCACACTAACCAACAGGCTCGTGGGGGGCACACGAGCGAGTGCCCTCATTAGGAAGGAGCTCCGTCTGGAGCAGGTGCCCTCAGGAACGTGGAGGTGAGAGAAGAGGTCGCCAGCCCGAGGAGTCCACACCACCTTGGTGAGGAGGGTGGGAGGAGACGCCAAGTGATGGACCCCTGGCTCAGGTCCCAGATGCAGGATCACCCAGCCACAGTCTGAAGAGGGCTCTGCAGGAAGCCTGGGACCTCGAGTCCTGAGGAAGGGGCCAAGAGAGGAACAGGGCAGGTGGCAGAGACTCTGTGGGCCCAGGGAAACAGGAGCTGGCAGCACTGAGCTCCCTTAAGCTGCCAGGCCCCATGGAAGTGTTTGACTGGGGTTAACTCAGAGGCCTCCACGGCTCATCCCCATTGCACAGATGCCGGAGTGAAAGCATCTGGAGCAGAAAGTCACCTGCCCAAGTGCAGGTAGAAGCGGCAGAACCAGGATAAAACCCTGCACAGGGCCTCGGACCCTGTCCTCCTGCCACTGCCCCAAGCTGCCACCCTCAGTGCTGGAGCTGACAAGATGGCTCGAGGGGACGGAAAGCAAGACGCAGACAATGGGCACAAACCCCACCACCTCCCTGGCTCAGGAGCAGCCGGGCTTGGGCTGGGGAGCAACCCAGAAGGGAGCTGGCACCCAGAGAAGCAGGAGGCCATTCTCCAAAGGTGAAACCAGTCTCCACTGGCCAGGTTTCACTTCCCGCGCCCTGGAAGGAGCTCGGCCACCAAAGTGAGTTTGTGTCCTGAACACGATGGTGAGTAAGCCTTTAACAGGGTAGAACCTTCAGGGGGGCTTTCAGAGACCAGCGGCTCTGGGTGAGGTGACACTGGGCCACAGTTTGCCTAAGTGAGATAATTACCACTGAGAGTAACCAGGTGTCAGCACCTGGTAGGAACGAAATCAGCTGGGACGCACAGGAGCCGGCCACGGGAGGATGCCCAGCTTCAGAAGAGAAAATCATAGAAAAATCTGATTTTGCTCAAAGCTTCTGCCACGTCTTGGAAACCGATGAGGATGCTGACAGCAGAAGATGGCACCTGGCGGGGAGCAAGGTCTGCCTGGGAGCGGCAGGAAGGCAGGAACAGTGGCAGGAGCCAGACACCGGCATCACCTGGAGGGTGGAGACTGTCTCTCAGTGACTTTTTTAACCCCAGTTTTTACTAGCTTCTGTCGTACTTACAGTCCTATCTGAGGTTCTCAGGAATGGCCATGAAGCTGGGAAGGCAGCCAGCCATCTGTGAAGCCATGAAGCCGAGGAAAAAGCAACAGATAGAACTTGCCTCATGCGGGAAAGATGTAAAGACCCAGGAGGTGCAGGAGAGGCGTGATCTGAAGACAAATGGCTACCAGCAACTCCACAAGTGTAGGGAAAGGGCAGGGCAGGGATGGGAGGTCCTCAGTACCTGCCATTCCCAGTGTCTTCTCTTTGTGTTGGCTGAACGTGGTGGGGCACAGTCAGGAAGGGACTCTGCCACTGGCTCCACCTGAGTCCTGCCAAGCTACGTTCCACCCAACGGCCACCGTTGCATGGAACATGCACACAGACCTCAGTCTGCAGCCCCTGTGTGCTCAGGCCTGATGGATCCCTTCAGGGGGCATCTGTCACAGCAGCCCTTGGGGAATGAAGCTGAAGTAAGCCTGGGCACTGCAGAGCAAGCCAGGCCCTCTCGAGGGCATGTAGGAGAAGCCAGGAGAAGGGAAGACCCCAGACGTGTTCTTCCTGTTCTCCAGATGAGAAAAGATCGTGGCCTAGAAGGAACAGCTGATGCTGGAAATGCCTCCTGGTGTCAGACTTGGGGGTTCTGGAGGCTGCTTCCCTGCACCCCAGGAGACTAGAGCTAGGAAAAGACCAAGTCTCTTTGAAAACATGCTGGAGCCAAATAAGACATTCCCGCAGGCTTATCTGGACTTCAGGCCAGGTTAGATGCACGTTCTAAGTGATTGTATCAGTCAGGCTCCAAGGCCACAGTCAACAGCCCTCAGAGGTCCCCGGGCCGATGAGGAAAGGAACACTTACTTCTTAGAGCTACACATCCCGCACGGAACTGGACTGTGCTGGAGGGCTGGGTGCGTGAGGAAAACACAGAGGCCTGGGGTGAAGGAGACCCCACATCAACAGACTGACACTGCAGAGGATTACACAGCGTGGCAGGTCAGGCCTCAGCTCTGAAGCTGCCACCTGACGGGCATCACTTCCAGGGACAGGCCTTTGGCCCAAGGAAAGCATGTGGCCACGTTCAGGTAAGAAGCTTGGAAAGAGAATGGAAATACAGAACTGGAGTAGGAATTAATGAAGTCCTTTTCAGTAAAGGTCTCCCCCTTTTAAATCAATACCATTTGTTCTCACACAAAACATCACTTTGCAGCATCTGAGATGGTAGTGTCTAGATGTAGCAATATAGAAGGTGTTCTGCAGAAGGCCAAGGTCACCTCAATCCCCCTCGTTTTCCGTTTTCCCTTCCCTTCAATCCCACTTCTTCACCAGTTAAGCTGAGATGGTAAACACAACAAAGGTGGGCTACACTTAGGGGGCGGGACACCCTGGAAACACCCTTAGTGTCCACTCTGTCTGTGGGACTCTCTCCACCAGACCTGGCCCACTCACTTTCCCCAAAGCCCTGGCTGCCCAGAGGGAGAACGGGGCCCAGGCCCTCTGCTTTCCTGGGTACTTCTCCGAGTTATTGCTACTCAAGCATGTGCATGCCCGAGCTGCCTGTGAGCCCAAAGAATTGTCCCTTGTGACTCCCCTCCTTAAAGAGGCTCCAATTAGACACCACTTAATGGCACCTCCAATTTGACTGTCTGTCCAAGATTCCACAATGCATGGGAATTCTCCCAGAGATTATTCCTGTTTTTCCCATCCTCAAAACAAGGAGGGGGGAATAATGCATGATTGAAAACTAGCCACCAAATGTTAGAAAAAAAATAAATTTGCAGTTGTGTTGCTTTGAAAACTTATTGCACAGCTGGGGGCATTTAAAGAACTTAATTAACAAGCTTTGGCTGCAATGCGACCCCCCTTTTGGGGAGGGAAAAAAAATCACAGTTAAGATTTGTCCAATTAAATTATAGAAGAGTTGGTGGATTCAAAGGGAGAGAGAGAGAGGTTGGGAGAATGCACTTCCAATTTAAAAAGAAAATTTTTAGTCTGATGGGAGACCTATAGTCTGATTAATTCGGCGCTAAGCTTTTTCTGCAGTTTCCACAAACTCATAGGCACTCACGAATTATTAACCCAATGTAATTATAGGTTTTGATAATCAGGCTTTGGTTAAATAAAGTCCCTTCTTTCCTGTAAAAACTGAGGATGAAATATTTTGTTGTCGGGGGAGGGCTCCCAAACACCTTTTCTATACGTCCTACACCTGAGCCCAGCCTCGGGGCCCCACTATGATGTCAGTATGCTTTTGACTTTGTGGGCCCTTTCTTCCATAAACATATATTTAAAATTACATTTTGCAACTGCCTCAGCCTAAAGATAATTAGAATGCAGGCTGGGTTTAATTTTTAGAACATTCATTTTCTTTTCTTTTGATTTACCAAGAACCTGAAAGATTCTTGGGGACCCCTAAAGGTATGGTCCTTGCTAAACTTCTGTACTGAATGGATAAAGTGGCCCTGCCCAGAATTGCCCATTATGGACCTAAAGAAGGGCATGAGACCAGCTAAGAACAGGTTCAAAATAATGGTGACGATGACACAATTTGCAGCGACGCAATTCATATCAGCCTATGCTAAGCTCTTGTCTTTACAGCAGACTAACCTCCAGTCCCCCAACCCATGCCCCCCACGCCCCCCCAAAAATTGTTATTCTGACATCATTGGTCTGAAAGAATACCCAGTACAGTATGCACTCTTTTGGAATGACGAGTTTTCTGCCTTTTCTAAGGGGGATGTTCAGCCACAGACAAAAATGCGTCAGGGCAGCAGAGAAAATTCATTTGTATAAGCTGGCCCCCCTACTGTGGAATTTTCAATTATATATATCTAATTATGGCTGTCAGTTGATGGATTCAGAAAAGACATTTTGGTCCCCCCCTCCTTTTTTTTGTCTTTTCGTCATCTCTTCTGTTAGAATGATTATAGCACACTTACACAACTAATTGCCTTACTGCTGATTAGTGATACAATTATGCAGACCCGGCTCCTTGTGTGAACAACCATCTGCAGGGGAAAAAAAAAGTGACACTATTCAAAAACTATCCATAATTTAACCAATGTTATTCCAATGCACTGAGCCCAGACAATCGTCTAGCTTTCATATTTCATACCCACCCTGGCAAGAGGAGGTTGGGTTTTGTGTGTCCAATTCACCTCTTTAGACACACTGTGAATCAGAAAGAAAGACGGAGAAGAAAGTGCTTCAAATGTCAACCCATAGTGGGGAATTGAAGCGTGGTTAACGTCCATTCCTCCTTTGGGTAATTTTTCTTCAAATTTTATACCACTTGGCAATTTTTTGTTTCCTTTCAAACTGCTGAGAAAGTGCAGATGTTTCAAACTCCCCGAAGTGGGCTTGGGCCTGCTGATTTTTTTTTTTTTTTTTTTTTTGTGGGCTTCTCTCCCCAATCCCTTTCTCTCCATTTTCCCCATCATGTTTTTTTAAAAAGAAAAGAAAGAAGAAAGAGGGAAAAAAGAAAGGGTTTTCATGGCATCGAAGGACGTGGCTGACATATGACTTTTCAATAAAGTGTGTCTTTTGTTCTCCAAGGCAAAGTATAAGGGACACCAAACTCTGGGGACCTTAGGGGCCACAGGGAGTGAACAGGTGGAGTGGGCAGGACGCTGTTTGCCCTGAGGCCTGAACAAAGAAAGCAGCTTGGTTTTTCCCAATGTGCGAGGCAAGAACAGCGCTGTCTGCGAGAGGAAAAGAAAGAGCCGGTTAGAAAGGCAGGAAGGTTAAAAACCAGGACGCGAGGGGCCACATTCTCCTCTGGTTTTGAAATAAGATCAGAGGTTGTCAGAGCAGAAAATGAAAAATTCTGATGTCTTAGAGTGGCAAGGCCCTCCTCCACAATCTAATACTTAGATATTAAGGTGCAGTGACTTTGCAGAGAAGCTGCTGGGCCTTAAAAAAGAGACATTTAAGAAGAAATCCTGGAGAATCAGTGTCCCTGGTGCGTCTACGTCACCAGCAAAAGACGAGAGGAGAGATGATGCTGGTCCTGAGAGTTTCAGGCCCCACACGGGGCTCTTCATGGGACACAGTACCTGGGAAATGTAGGTATTGCGGGGCCCAGGAGGTCCCGCCTAGCCCAGACCTCGGACACCAGCCTGTCCTTGTTGGGCACTAAAGCGTATGACTTGGTTGTCTTTTACTCTCTGCTGAGTCCCGAAGCAAGTGAGAGCTTGATATTCAGTGTTGCTGTGGGGTTTTGGTATTCTGAAATATAGAAGGTAAGTACGTGTGCAGTTGTGTTCTGTTGGGTGTTTTTTAATGCATGGAGCAGTGAATGTCTCCTGAGAGATGACAGTGTGCCGTGTGCCACGCTCTTCCTCTGTGCTTGACAGTAACCACTTCATTTGACGTCATGATTATCCCACCGTATGGAGGAGACTCCTTGAGATGAATGGAGTGAAGTAGGTAAGCCAGGACACCCCGCTCATGACGGGTATTGCAGAACAACAATTTGAACTGAAACCCAGGGCTCCCAGAGGCCAGACCCCTCAACCACTGGGCACTGTTGACATCTCCATGCCTCAAGAGTGTCGGTTTGTACGGAGAGGACTGGGTGACTCTGTTACTGAGAATATTTGTTGAGCAATTAATGGAAGGAAAGAAGAAAGAAAGGAGGGAGATTGTAAGAGGAAGAGCGGCAAGGTCCTGCCTTCGGAAAGACGCGCTGGGCTTAACACAGCTGCCCTGGTTTGTGTC
This sequence comes from Galagoides demidoff, assembly GCA_963574575.1. Lineage (NCBI taxonomy): Eukaryota > Metazoa > Chordata > Mammalia > Primates > Galagidae > Galagoides > Galagoides demidoff. The sequence continues at coordinate 67,613 of CAUYQV010068996.1, read as the reverse complement.
ACTGCTGCCTCCAATGGCTGAGTGACTTGGGACAACTGGATGTCTTCAGATGACTTGGCCATAAAAAGAGAGATCTGGGAAAGGATGAATTTATTCTTTCCAAAGAACATCTCCCAGCCCCTCCAGGCTGTCCTGGTATCTCACCTTGCAGTGCCCACATGGGCCTCTGCTCTGGTCACCTGCTCCAGCGGTCCACCCCTGACCGCCTTCAGTTTTTGGATCTTTTCCTGGGCATTGGTCTTGCCAACCTGGTTGGAGTATAAGATCTTCTTTCCTCTCCTTCCTTCTTTTTCCTCCTTTATCTCCCCTGTTTTCTCTACAAGGATTAATTTGGTGCCTATTTTGAGCTTAGCACAAAGTCTAGTCTGCCTTGTTCTACAAGTGTCCCATGAAAGTGCCCAAGCCCAATAAATAAGCCCAGGTGGCAGAGAGTGCCTGCTGGGTTAACTGATCAGAGGCAAAGCTCCTACAGTTGATGTTCTCTCTGATCTCTCTGGGAAAATGCAAGTGAAGCCCCTGTGGGTGGGGAAGATGGTGGCTTTGGAGAGTGGCACCGTACCTGCAGGGGACCATTTGTAAGGACGAGCCCTTCTCCTTGTGCTTAACTTCCAGGAAAGTGTCATTCATGGTGTAGTGTGCGTGTGACATGGGAATCAGAGTGTTCTCACCATGTGAATTCTGAAACATTCACCCCACTGAACCTAACTCCAGAGACCCATGCCCCTCCTAGAGCTCAGACTGGGCCTGGCAGGCAGAGTTGGATGACCAAGAAACCCCACAGAGCCCTGGAGGATGAGAATCCAGTGCCAGGACGCCCACAGCGGGAGAGGGGCTCTCCCACCTCAGCAAGCTTTTGCCATTTTGGTTTCCTGGAGCAGTCCCAGGGCCGGCTGCATTGGCCTGAGGCATTCCTCACATGCACACAACAAGTCACACTGCTCAGTGTGGGAAAGTGGGTCTCCGAATGAGCCTTTGCTGTTTTCCTATACCTGTGTGGGAGATGGGAAAAGATGAAGGCAAACGTTTGGAAGTAAAAGTGTCTTGGGACAATTTAGGACAACTTTTTACCCAGTGTGAAACCATTAGCCTCGACTATTTTGTTTCTCTCCCTCATCATCCCTTATTCAAACTAAAGAGTTTGGGAGCCTACGTCTTGATTCTTCAGTGTCCTCTCCTGATGTGACAGTCACTGCATCCCAGTTAGCAGAAATGACCCAACCCCACGGTCCGTTCGTGGAGCTGGGCAGCAATTATCCAATGATTCATTTAACATTAAATCAACTACTATATTTTGACACAAAAATCAACACAGAGGAAGAGACGCTGTGCCTAGCTTGAAGGAGTTTGTCATCTAGTGGGGATATTACATCTATAAAAAAAACAACTGCACCAAGTATTACATGGTCTAACAGCCACATTCGTTAAGGGTTTGTTGAAGATTTATTGAACACTTTCTATTTCCCCAGCCCATGATAAGCTTTTTACATAGTCTCTCTCATTTAAGCCTCACAATGACCCTTTGAGACAGGCACTGTGAATTTTCTCTTTTTACATATAAAAGAACTTCTTCCATATCACATGTCTATGGAGAGATGGAATCATTCCTCGAGGCTCCTGACCATCTGCCATGAACTTGCATGCTGCCTCCCAGATGGAGTCACTGATAAAGATGTGACTCCAAGGACATATACAGAGTTCCCCTGGAGACTGTGACATTTATGCTGGGCCTTAAAGGATTGTTCGGAGATCACCAGACAGAGAAGGAAAAGAACGTGTCAGGCATCTGGAAGACTGAGCACAAACTCCCATGCATTCAGGGAGGTGGGTATAGGTGAGTATGACCAGAGTTTAGCACGTATGTGTGTGTGTGGCCAGAACAAGAGACAATAATAGTGATAATTACTGTGTCTTCTGGGGTGCCAGCCCCACCGCCTGCCCTGGTTGTGTGGCACTGCCCTGGCAGTCTTACACCCCTCAGGAACATCCACCATCATCCTCATTGGAGGAACTCAAGCTCAGAGACATGAAATGACTTGTTGAAGGTCACACAGCTAAATAAACTAAATAAGTCTTTATAACGAGAATGATCTGATCCCCCGGTTCATGAGCTTAACATTGTTAAAAGCTTGGACCATGGATTTAGACTACCTGGTATAAAATTCCAGCCCTGCCACTTACTAGTTATACGGCCAAAGGACGCTTACTAAATCCTCCAGTGTCCTCATCTGGGTGGAAATAATAAACCATCTCATGCATCTTAGTTGAGTGTTATTCCAAGGTCTCAGCGAGTCATACTTGGAAGCACAAACCCTGATGTCTGGTGCACACTTCAGAAAGATTTGCTGGTACTGCGATTTGTTCATTTGGGGTCCATTTGTTAGTGACATCTAAGTACAATTTAAAGCAAGACAAATAAGTGGATATAGATGAGAAAAGAATTCCAAGAGGGATGATAGAAAAGTTGATCGTCACCATCAGCAGGTCAAAAGCCCCAGCTCAAGAGAGGAAGAGAAACAGCCTCCCCAGAGGCCTCGTTAGCTCCAACAAGCCACAGGCTTCTCTGAGGATTCTAAAACAACTGTCAAGCCCTCCCTTAAACATCCCTTAGAGTGAACAGCTCTGGGGCATTTTGACCTTGGCCCTGGGAGGATGCTATGTGCCTCTGTGCCAGGCCTCGGCTTCAGGGCAAGAGAACATTGCCTTATGAGGAAGCCCGTGCTGCCTGGATTCCAGCTTACTGGTCAACGAAGACCCAGGGCTTCACGCTCCTATGTGAAGTTGATCCAGTTCATCCAGGTTCCCCATGTAGGCCCAGCACTCCCAGGTGACTGAGCTGTCTCTGTCAAGTGCAGTGGGCAGAAAGACAGCGTGAGACTCTGGGTATTTTCTCCACGGGAGAATGTCTATTAAAATGCAGCACACTAGTATCCTAATCAGCACAGCCTGTGGTCAAATCATGTCCCAAAGTTTTGTACAAGGGCAGCCAGACGTGGCTTGATTAGTTCATAAAGAGGGCGCTTGTCTCTGGCATCAAGTGAGGTGAAGCATTATGTCTGCTCAGCGACACCTCGTCCGGAGGTCGAGACGGCTGTAACCACCATTCTGAGAAGGCAAACCGTCCTGGTTTGATTTCCTCCAGAAGTGACCCAGAGACTAGAGTTCAAAGGCATGTGATTTATCTGGGAGGGGCAGAAAGTCCCCTGTAGGGGGGTAGGGAAGTGATCTGGGGCAGGCGAGGCTGCCCCACGGAACCAGCTTCCCCTGTGGGCGGCAGAGCTCCATCCCGTGGGGGAACGTCAAGGAGTGGCATAAAGCTTGGGCCTCAGGATCCTCCCTCGGCTGTGAGGGGGCTCGGGTCTTTAAACGCCAACTCCAGTTGCTGGCTGACACCTGCCTCTGGGAGCTGTTAATACCCCAGAGCTTTGGGCCTATTTCCTAGGTGAGAGCGCTTTCTGGGGTGTTGGTGAAAGCCCCCAGGTACGGAGAAGCCAAGGACAGAGGGAGGGGCAGCAGGAGCCAGCAGGAAGGGGAAGAAGCTCCAGGACGAAACCCAGGCTTCCCCTCATCTCCTCCAACAGGAATGGTCCCTGCCAGCCCACGAATTCAGAGGGAGCTGCTGAGCAGCCTCAGAGACCCACTCAAGTTCTAGTATCTTCTTGTTGTCAGAGGCACATCACCCAGGCTGGAATGCAGGGGGGAATCACAGGGTCAGAACACCACCCTCAGCCTTCCAGCCTGAGGTGGAATACTCGGTCCTCCCGCCTCAGCCTCCTGCAGGTGCATGCCACTGCACCCAGCCATTTATCTCACTGTTCACAGTAATTCACATCAGAGCTCTATTCAGAGCCTATTACCCCATAGGTACAATATTAAACTATTAGGTCATCCATTAGGAAATGTCCTATTTCAAATCAAAAGTTTATTTTATTATATCTCAAACAAGAAGCAGTACAATTAAAGTGCCTACCAGGGGTATCCAACCTTTCTTCTTTTCTGCTACACATTGGAAGAACAAGAGTTGTCTTGGGCCACACAGTAAGTATACAAACACTAATGACAGCTGATTAACGAAAATGTTATTAAAAAAATGTCTTTGCATACTTATCCTGATACTTGATATCCAATACCACAGATAAGGAAAAAAAAAAGAAGATCCTCACAAAATGAGCCCGTGGCTGTAGGACGCTGGCTGGATGTCCCTGGGCCCTGAACTATTGACACAGGTTTGTGTCCGTGTCAGGACCTCATGTCAGGACAGGAGCAAGAAGCCTGGAGAGTGAGTGGCGATGAAATCATCGCAAAAGGGGTTTTCCACAGCTTGTCGAGAATTGAATATTAATGCTGCATTGCATTAATGATTATATCAATAATACATTGATACAATATTAAGAAACTTCACTGAGATTATAAAAACAAATGAACAGACCAAGAAGTACAACTACCCTATGAATTAGAGATGCCATTTCTTAAAGGTCATCCTACCTAAATACATACGCATGTGTACACGGATGTATGAACAAGGATATTAAATGTGGCTTTATTTATAACAAACCAAAAATGAAAACAGCCTACATGCCCATCAGTAGGGGAATGGCTTAGCTACAGGGTCTGAGCCCCTGCAGGTAACTGTGTTATAAAGAATGACAGAGATAGGGGCGGTGCCTGTGGCTCAAAGGAGTAAGGTGCTGGCCCCATATGCTAGAGGTGGTGGGTTCAAACTCAGCCCTGGCCAAAATAAAAAAAAAGAATGACAGATATGGTAGAAATCTAAGAACATACACCCACATGGAAACATTCAAGATGGAAGTGAAAAAAATGATCCCCGTTTATGTAAGTCATGTATATGTAATATAAAACGTATTATTATACATAACAACATGTATAGAGCTACACTGAAAAGATCACGGATGGAACATATCGAAATGTAATGGGGTGGCTTCTGGGCAGAGAATAGAAAATGGTTGGAGGAGGACTTCTCTTTTTAATTCACATATTGCTTAAATACTATCAAAGGATTTTCAAATATTACTCATGTAATTAAACCTTGAGTGACACAGACATCTTTGCACTAATCCAGAAGCTTATTTTAAGAACCAATCAAAGCAGAAAGAACAACAAACACACACTGGCCGTCTAGGTCACTTAGCAGAGGGGAAATGAATGAGCACCTCCATGTCCCCCAGGATGTCTCTACAACAGAGCTCCAAGTGAAGATGGTGCTCACACGCCTCCTAGATCAGGGAAATATTCAAGTGTTGTCAGAATGTCTGTTTGAAAGACAGTAAACTATCGTGTTTCCCCGAAAATAAGACCTACCCCCAAAATAAGCCCTAGCAGGATTTCTACACATTTGTTAAATATAAGCCCTACCCTGATAATAAGACCCAGTTATGGGTGTGGCTGTGCAATTTATGGGTGTGGCTATGCAGCATATTTGCATAGCCATGCCCTGTATTTCTATGCAGAGCAGTAAGGAAGACTAGAATACCTTTCATCTGCCACAGCTCCTTTCTCCCAGCTGTTGGCACTTGAGCAGGTGTGCATGTGGTAACCACAGTCGCAGGCATCCTATTGCACACGTGTGAACGGCTAGGGGGAAGGAGTTCACGCATCACTAGTGCCAGCCCCACCAACAAGGTTGGCTCCCCCTGTCAGGTTCCAGAAGAAGATGGCTTAACTGTATTTGAATAAATGTAGATTGTCATATTATACTTAATAAAAATAAGACATCCCCTGAAAAGAAGCCTTAGTGTGTCTTCTTGAGAAAAAATAAATATGAGACAGTGTCTTATTTTCGGGGAAACATGGCATGTCGAGTCATTTAGAAAAATGTCCACTAAAAATAAGCATAAGTACAGTGATAAAGAACTTGATATTGGGGCAGTGTCTGTGGCTCAAAGGAGTCAAGCACTGGCCCCTTATGCCAGAGGTGGCGGGTTCAAAGCCAGTCCCGGCCAAAAACTGCAAAAAAAAGAAAAAGAACTTGATATTGAATATGATATGCTCCCTCATATGGACCAGGACAGTGCCCCACCCCACTGGGTAAGTGAGGGGGTACAGAGAGAACGCCACACTCCCATCACGCTCCGGGCTTTCCTGAAGATTGCTGCCTCAACTCAATAAACAGTATTATATCCAGTGATCTGCTAGTAAATGTTTAACTGGCTCCGGAGTGGGAATTGCAGTCTGATTTTCATGGTGTCCATACTCCAGGCCTGGCTGCTTGCAAGTTACCAATGAGACGCCAGTGATGAGGGGAGGTGAAGAACTGTCCAGTCTCAGTATACCACTCCGCAGGGTCCCCTCCGTCCAGATGCAACAGCTGTGAACAACTTCCAGAAGCATAACCAGTCAGACAGTAGTGACATAATTAAGAAGTGACAAGTTTTTAGAATTATTAGCTTTGTTTTTCATATAATTCATCTAATTGTAAGTTTATATGATTTGAATTTCAATAATGACTGTGTTTAAAAATCAGTTTGCAGGGCGGTGCCTGTGGCTCAAAAGGGTGGGGCACCAGCCCCATATGCTGGACGTGGTGGGTTCAAACCCAGTCCTGGGCAAAAAAAAAAAAAAAAAAAATCAGTTTGCAGAATTTCTGCCATTTTGATCATCAGTTCTCTTGAGCTGGTCCAAGCCTGGTGCAAGCCTGCTCCGAGCACACCAAGGCCTGGAGGAGCTCACAGATTTCTATCTGGAACATTTCCACAGAGGATACTTCAAGGAAGGGGCCAAGTAGATGCTAATCAGAATTATAGAAAACACCATGTTTGGCTCTAGAAATATAAACAGACAGATTGTGTTTTCACAGCAGCCTGACACAAGTTTTGGTGGAGAGCAATGCTCCCTAATTCCCCCGAGCAACTTGTTTGAGCAGGAAAGATAGAGAGAAATATAATTTCCCTTTTAAGGGGGAAAAGATTTGATTTCTGAGGCCTGATATTGGAAGGAAATGGACACTACATCCAATCTTAAAATGTCCTGCCTCAAAATGCTTTGGGAGCTGGGTTGTTATCTCACCAGCAAGCAGAAAGGAATCGCTATGCTTTCAAATGCATCAGAGTACTTTTTTTTTAAACCTTCATCAATATTTCCAGAATGGAGAGCCTTTCCTAAGATCATCTTCCTAGCAAACACTAGGTTGGGTGTTTTCCTACTTCACGATCACTACAGTTATTTGAGCATTCTTAGCAAGGGGTTATATTCTCGGCTGCATAGAAATGGAGAGGTTTATGAAACAGCCGAGCCTAATAATATTACGATCTCTCATTTGTAAAAATGGAAGGGAAGAGGGTGACCTCTAAGAGTCAGTTCAGCTCTAAAAGCAGATGAATTTTTGTTCTGTGTTCTCAGGCAGTTAAAACATAACTGATTGCAAGTGAGAAGAAAAAGCAGGAAGAGACAGGAGTGAGACCCGGGCACCCGGGGCGTTCTGGGTGTCTGATAAATGCCAGATTTACTGCTAAAATGAGATTGATAAATACTAACTAAATCACAGCCACGCTCAGGGCGCAACTCATTTATTTTTCCACCCCCCAAAAGGAACACAAAACATAGAACTCAAGTCAGGCATGACCAGACCTGAAGAATTTGACTCTTCCATCCTGCCGCTAGCGCAGAATTCCTCGTGATTTGGGCAGAGTGAGGGGGGAGGCCTGGGGGGCCGTCGGAACCGGGGTGGGGGAGGTGGGAAGGGATGCTTGATCTGGCCAGGCTTTGGAAAGGAAGGGGCCCCGGGCTGGCCAGCTCAGTTCAGTCTTTCATGAATAAACACTCTAATTGGGTACATCACAGATAATGGGCCTGACTTCTCTCACTGGAGGGCCGGATCATGATTTGCTAATTGGATATTCCTGGGGTGGTGGAGGCGCCCTCACTGGCCCTGAGTGATTACTAGTTAATGGGGCTTTAGACGTTCCTATCCCAGACTGATAAAGGGACCCACGCTAAGGAAAAGGAGCCCGCCACCCATCCTGGAATGGGTCTGGGAAGGAAGCCCAGCGTCTCAGGAAGTCCACAGTGGCACCAGCTTCCAGGAGCATCCAGGCCCAGCATGGACTTTTGGAGTGCGGTGTGCGCCCCAGTAGTAGCTAAGGACTGATCCCTCTCCCCCTGCTGAGGTGTTTGATCTGGGGGAGATAGAATACTTTCCTCCACCACTGGCTTTTGGTGTCATTCCTTCACGAATATTTACAGGCTAAGCCAGGCCTAGAGGACAGCACAAGATGAGGGAGCCTCTTCCCATAACGGGTAGAACGCACTGCTTTGGAATCTCCAAGTTGGAGAGTAGGGGATGGCCACAAAAACAGTGTGGTGATCTGCTGGTGGGATTGCAAAGGAACACAACCTCTCTGGGAAGAAGTGGAGAGAATTCCCAGAGAACTAAAAGTCGACCTTCCATTTCATCCCACAATCCTATCATTGAGTATCGAATCAGAAGAAAAAACAAAATAGTTTTATCACAAGGACATTTGTTCTGGAATGTTCATTGCAGTTCGTTTCTCAACCCAAATGCCCCTTAACCCCATGAATGGATTAATAACCTGCGGGCCGTGTGTACTATGGAGTACTCTTCAGCCCCAGGAAAAGATGGAGACTTCACATCTTTTGTGTTTACCTGAAACACATTCTTCTTAGATACGTAGCACAAGAATGGAAAAACAAGTCTCCAATGTACTCAAAACTAATATGAAACCAATACATAAACACTACCCACACACAAAAGAAAAAACACAAGTATATTCAAGGAGGCTGCTAGGAAGGAAGGGGGCGGGTGGAGGGAGCTTGGCGGGATCGCACCTAACCCACAGGACGTGAGGGTGCTCAGCAGCCCCCTGGGTGAAGGGTTGAACTACAACTTGAACTTTACCTTAGAATCGAAAACAATGTAACCTAAACATTTGTACCATCATATGAACTTGACATTTTAAAAAAAATAACTTGAAAAAATGGTGTGGTGATGACAGAGGGGGTATTTCCAGCCAGTGCCCCCATAAGGAGAGGTTGGCGCCCAGAAAGGGATCACAGGGAGAAGGCGCTCTGTCAGCAGAAGGCAAGCTCTGTCTCGGGGGTGATGCTCCAGCCCACCCTTTTATGTGGGTTCCGGTGTGAAGGAATGACCCCAAAAGCCAGTGGTGAAGGAAAGTTGTCCTACAAACTCTTTGTAGGACAGAGGCAACAAAAATTGAGGGAAAGACAGGGCAGAATAAAAAAGAAGGCAAGAACTCTTTTATACTGAAAAACAAAGACATTTTTTTATCTCCCCCAAATGTCTTAAGAATCAAAGGCCAGCTACTCTGGCCAGAACCAAAACAAGCTACATCCCATAGAACACCCAATTTTTCTTCCTGCAAGATTTCTTCCTGAGGTTTCTGGCTGGTTCAAGGTCTAAAGACCCTGGGCTGTGTTTTGGTGTGTTCTTGAGCAGTAGCCCAGCTCAGTTAATCCCTGGTCTTGAGTCTAGAGGACTGAACGCTTTCCTGGACCTCAACTACCAGCCTTGTCAGACTGCGATTTCATTCATTTGTAAACGACCTGGGGGTGCCTTGAATATATCGCTGCTGTCACTGAGAAGGGGCTACCCTAGCTCATCGTAGCTGAAGGGGCCATCCCAGGGGAAGCGTCCACTGCCAACAGTTGCCAGCACTGGATCCACGTGTGGATAGCGGACAGCCAACGTTATGGGGCTAATTTGCATCTCAAAATGTCTATGATTTATTGGGCCCTTTTAATGTGCTGGACACTGTGCTATATACTCTTCCTGTAGAACCTCATTTAACATTCCCAGGAGCCTGATGAGGTAAGTACCGTAATTATGTACTTCACAGCTGGGGAAACTGAAGTCACGCCCTAGTAACTTAATCTAAGTTAAGATGCAGAACTTAACTCCAGCTTCAATTGACCCCCCCAACCCTTGGCCTTTCTTGAATTTTTCCCCCGCTCAATATTTCTTTCCTGAAGACAGTCAACCAGCGGGGTGACACCCCACACTTGCTTTGCAGAAGAGCAAGGGACCAGATTTTATTTTTGGTAGAAGTAACAAAAATGGATTCCTGATTAAGGGCCCGTTCCAGGATTGCGGACGGAAAAGGAAGCTTTCTCAGATGTTTTCTTATCTGGGGTCTTTAAGAACCGTACCTTCTTTTGCTGGATGGAATGATAACTTGTCGTTTCCCAGAAACCTAAAATGACCCTGTGCATTATCAAAGAAGGCTTGCTGAGGACCGCGGGTGAATTGCTCAAGCTCTTAAAGACTGATTTTCCCCTTGCCTAAAATGTCCTCTAGGAGCAGATGTGCTTAAGCTCCCTCCACACCACACTGAAATGTCAAGAATCCTGTATGTGTTACAAGTTGGGAGTTGGTCCTCACCCCTGTGGTCCTGTTTCCATGACTAATGGAATCAGTTATAGAGGATCTGGGTTTTTAAAGGCTCATATTTAACCATTACCCAGGGTTTGTTTTTTTTTCCTTTTCACTCTTTCTCTGCTCTCTCTCTCCTGGTGTTTGTCTCTGTTTCCTTGAACTCCCCGGCTATCTCCTGCCATCCTGCTACAGCCCCATCTGGCTCATTTGTTATTCGTGAATTAACACATGTTTTGCATCCATCCCCCCTTTAACAACTGTTCCAAATAGCAGCAAGGGCCTCCATGTCTGATCCCGCTTTCGCCCTCAGAGAAAGGTGTGTGAAGATGTGTCCCAACTCAGATGCATTCACTTAAACACCATGTGCATTAAACACACAAACGCATTTTATAATAAACACAACAATAGAAAGTCCAAATGTACTAACAACATCTCGTGGCGGGTTGGACCAGCCTGCCTCTTTTTTTGAGATTCCCAGTATCTAGTTCCGTGGGGCTTAGATGGCAGATATTTGAGAATGAACACTGGTTAACCAAGAAGGCTGCAGCCCAAGGCACTGCAGCTAGAGAGAAGATGAAGGAGGCAGGTCTGGATCCTTCCAGGGGGCCCCGACTTGCAGGCATGTCTGGGAACTCTATCAGGGGTTAACATCAGCTTGTTTGGGGGTCACATTGTGGACTGAACCATGGGCGTAAAGGCCAGAGTGTGCCCCATGTTCTGCCAGTTTGACCCCGTCCTATAATCTACAGGCAATCTTTGGCACCTGTTGGAACTCAAAATGCTTCAGGGCCATACCAAATCTTCCTGGATTAGCTCTTTTTCATGTGAATGTATCTGACAGGTGCAGATAACGGTAGAAAAGAGCAAAAACTACAGTAAGACCCAGAGAATCCAAGAGGAGAGACCCCAGAAAGAGCAAACCTCAGAGAGTCAGGTGCTGAAGGCTCTGATCCTGGTCACATTTACCCTCCATCCCAGCACCTGCTACCCCAGAATTCAATGGAGGGCAGAGAAGCATCCACTCCTTCAAGGGTCATTTTTCTTCTGTCCCTTTGGGCAATGTGGTGTCCCCTGAAATTGTCGAGAAGCTAACGGAGCCTGCTTTTGTGCTCTGAACCTTGAGTCTCCGTGTCCTCCAGAGTGATTTGAAGAGGACTAAATACCTTCTAGTATGACACTCAGTGCCTCCAAGTCCCAGCTTAGTGACCTCTGTGGGACTATTGTCCCCTTTCTAAGGCTTGCTGGAGGAGGGACGTGATGCAGAACACTTTCTAATGACACACAGACATGAGTCAGGACTGAACAAAGACATCTAGAGAGAACTAAGGTGACAGAGACTGGCTCAGGAGGAGGAAGAAAGAGAGAGCAAAAGTGAGAGGAGGAGCCCCAGGGACACACGGGATGGAGTAAGGAGGTGTCCACCTCTGAGGGTGAAGAAAGTGGCTCAGTGCCTGTGGCTCAGCACCCAGGGTGCCAGTCACATACACTGGAGCTGGTGGGTTCAAACGCAGCCCAGGCCTCCCAAACAACAGTGACAACTACAAGCCAAAAAAAAAAAAAAAAAAACAATAGCCAGGCGTTGCCGTGGGTACCTGTAGTCCCACCTACTTGGGAGGCTGAGATAAGAGAATCACTTGAGTCCAAGAGTTTGAGGTTGCTGTGAGCTGTGATGTCATGGCACTCTACTGAGGGTGACATAGTAAGACTCTGTCTCAAAAAATAAAAAATAAAAAAGACAGAAAAAGTGGTCAAAAAAGTATCTTACCAGAGAGCAAAACTGCAGTATTACCCAACAGACATATATTAACACAGATTCTGCCTTGAAATAGTAATGATTCCTAACTCTAAGGGATTTCCAAAATGCCAGGCTTTGTTGACACGTAAAAAATACTTAGTAACATATTTAAACCTTACAATATCCCTATAAAGTAAATGCTATTCGTATTATCTCAATTTCACAGATGAGGAAACTGAGGCGCAAAGATTGTGAAGTCACAAGCTCGTATCACACGGCTGGTAGGAGGAAGATCTGGGAATGGAGGCTGAGGAGGTCAGCCTTTAAAGCTTGCCACCTGTACACACGGGAACCCACAGCTGCTGCAGACGGTGGGGTTAGAACTCATGGCTGAGGGAGTCAGGGTCTCCCTGCTCTGATGAAAAGCTCCTTTAACTTCATTACATTGTGATTCTTCCTCGTTAACTAATATTTAGTAGGCAGAATGGCGTGGTGAAATGGCTGCTCAAATAGGAACCAGGGTGTCCGTCTCAGCCACCCTAGGCTTCCACGTACAGGGGCTGTGGCTGCTCTCCACACAAAGATTTTGTGGCATATGGATTAACCATCATAGCTCGGTCAGGACAAGCTTGCTTAAAACCGGGTTGAAACAGCACACACAAGTAACACTGGAGTTTCCTAACTGAACAGACTCCTTCTAGAAGCCCTAAGATTCATCATGCTTGGTAAATATTTGTTTGGACAAATTTTAAATAGAGGATTCTTTGATTGATAGCTAATTGCTCTGAATGTCAGCTAAATACGCTCAGCTGTGGCTGCCAAATCACGGATTATCGTGTTCTTCTATTTTCTTTCTCATTTTTAAAAAAAATTCTGAACATTATTTTTATACAACCCATTCTGAAGCTGATTTCTTCATCAAGGGAAAAATCCTTGACATCCTTTTTGTCCGAAGGATAAAAGATATTAGTAACCCTAACGGGGAAAGGTTGAGCTGGACCCCACAGGAAATTCAGGACAGGAGACCTCCATCCCCCAGGAGTCTGTGGCCGCACCAGCTCTACGGCAATCCCCACTGCCCATTCCTCCTCCTCCTCCAGTCAACCTGACTGCTTTCCAGCTGAGACAATCAGGGCTTACAGAAAAGACTTTCTTGTGATTCTTAAGGGCCTTCCCAGCCCCAAAAATTTAAACATATATTCATATATGCTCCCCAGCATAGGAGACCTCGGAGTCAGAAGACAGACAGATAAATTTAGAAAAGCTTTCTGGATTTGACCTTTAAAAAATTAAGTTGATCTTTTTAACAGAAGAAATAGGAGAAAGTACGTGGTGTTTATCAATTTTTCTCCATTATTAGAGGAGGAGAGAAATGGTCTGTTTGCATTAAGCACAGATCCCAAAGTCTTCTTAGACCTGCCTCCCAACGTCTCCCCATTTCCTGGCCAATGAGACCAGTGCTTATTTCTATCTCGCTCCTTTACAAATAATAAATATTATTTTATGGCTAATTAGCATAACAATCTGTATTGTAATTTACTCCTCGCTTCTGGAAAAGTTAGTGGCCAGAGAAGGGGAAAAAAAAAAAAAACAGAAAGCTAGATTCTCTTAAAGGTAATTTGTTCAAACAGTTCTCTCTTTTTTTTTTTTAATAATAATAAGTTTAAAAATCTATTATTACAGAGTAATTGCTCATCAAATTTCTTTTTAAAAGTCAAAGCAATTTTCAAATTATAAAGAACTTCTCAAATGTGTCTAGATAATTATGAGGCTGCATTTTATATAACTCCTATACCTCAGTAGGCTGGAAGGCCTGCTACAGTCTTTGCCACTGGAGCCCCAGGCTGCGTCAACCGTGCTCACGTGTAGAACACCACGTGATGCTGTTAACTCTATAGCATTTCTGTGGTTACAAACATAGACCTCTAGAAATGATCAACTTCCTATAGCATCAGCTGTTAAAACTGGCAGAAATTATTTTCTCTGTGGATGGATGGATGGATGGGTGGGAGGGTGGGCAGGCAGGTGGGTGGGTGGATGGATGAGCTATGACTTCAACTAACTCATTCCTTCTGACAAAGAGAAATGATTACAGACCAGGCCACCAGAGAGCTAAAATCTCCAGAAAGATCTTTGCTATATGCAGAACCTTTGGGACAGGACCATGACAACTTTTAGATCCCTCCATGATCCTCTCACCGAAGCTGAAAACCTGCTATGGTTTCATCCTACCAAGCAGACTCTGATTTTGTTTAATTGTAGATGTCTCTGTGAACTAAGAACCCGAATAGCTGTGCTCTCCTTAAAAATTGAAATAAAGGCCCATTGGGGGTTCTCTGGGGTTGCGACGTGAGTCTAGGAAATATGGGGAACTAATGAAACTTGTGAGACTTTCTAACGCTGATCGCACATTTGTGAGATGCTCAATCCGGGGACCCTGGAGGCGTTCCCGGCTTCTGGTCACCTCGCTGCTGCTTCCCTTAGTCACCCAGGCAAAGAAGACACCAGAACGGCTCAGAAAATGGTCTGGTTCGCTTTAAACATAACTTCTCCCGTCATTATTCTCTATCCCCCAATACAGTTGCCTGCCGGCTGTGATCTGCTGCCTTTCAACTTGGAATAAAATACATTACTTATGCAGAGAATGTTTTTAATGTAACAAAGCAAAGGAATAAAAATGCCTTACAACAGTTTTATTAAAAACAAATTCCCACAGTAAATACATATACACTCCGTCTCTGGGAGCAAAACAGCCAAGGACACCACCGCTAAGTGCTCTGGGAAGTGCTTATAAATTACTTGAAATAAAAAACATTGTTGCCTGGACATCAGGGATGAAATGCCGCAGTTTGTAATAAATTAACACAGAACTTTACTTCCCCTCCTGGAACAAAGCAGCCATTTGTCTGAATAACCCACATTCAGCTGTGAGTTATATTTTCACAACTGCAACCTCATTCATTTGCAAATTATTCTGCAGTTTTAATGCTCAAGTTTTAAATACCTTGAGAACTAATAAATAAAGCAAAGTAGAGCAAACAGTTGGCTTGTAGTTTAAAAACTGTCCTAATTTCTGCTTTTCTTTTGGCTTTTTTTTCCCCCTTTCAAACTTTTTTCCTTTTTTTTTTTTGTAAATAGTATAAAGTTTCTTTAAACTACATTTAAAAACTAAAAGTCTAAAATGTATTTGGGGGTATTCATGCCAGAGAAAAGTTTCCATCATTCTATGAAGTGTGAAGGCATTTCAGCTTAGTACTCATTTTAAAATGTTAAGACGTTTTCTACCAATACTTTAATTTAGGGACAGAATCATTTATAACTATCTTTGAGGGCTTTCCTATTGTATGTGACTTTTGTCTGCAAGTCTTGGATTTTGTTCGATTTTTTTCTCTCTCTCTCTCTCTCTACTAGACTTTGTCCAGGAAAAAAATTTTTTTTTTTTTTTTCCGAAAGAAAAGTCGTGTCACTTCCCTTGAATTATTTTGATTATAAAACAAAAACTCTACAAGCAAATTCTTTTCACAACCTGCTCAGTAAAACAAAAAGCACCACTTTCCAGGTTCTGGAAAGAAAAATTCGATAGAAGCGTTTACAGATTCAATGTGAGGTTTGA
This sequence comes from Galagoides demidoff, assembly GCA_963574575.1. Classification (NCBI taxonomy): domain Eukaryota; kingdom Metazoa; phylum Chordata; class Mammalia; order Primates; family Galagidae; genus Galagoides; species Galagoides demidoff. The sequence goes on along the minus strand of CAUYQV010068996.1, from coordinate 51,902 downwards.
AGGTTATTTTCCTGGCCAAAAAGAAAGAAGAAAAAAAAAAAAAACCCTCGGTTTCCTTCTGCGGAGTTACTGGCTTTGTAGAATTTCTGTTCCTGGGCAGGCAATTGCCCTCACCGGATCAAAGTAATGCCACCATTTCAGGAAGCGATCTGGGGAGGGAAACTCTTCAGAAGCCTGTTATTTTCAGAAAAGTGCCTCATAAAATATTTTTATAAAGTAGGAGTTGAAATCATTTAAGAATCACTCTCTTTTATAAATCTGTTTGGACAAAGATCTTTTGATCCCCCTCTTTCTTCTGATCCCCATCTTTTATTTTGCTTAGAGGTAAACAACATTTGCCTCATTTAAACAATGGCATTTGCCATTGTGGTTCTTAAATGGCCTTCCCGTCACCCTATAGCCATTCATCACATGGGATAAAATAGGGACACTCTGCATTCAAGACTTTTATCACCTCCCAGAAAATGTTTGTTGTTTTTTGCTGTTTTTTTTCCCCCTTCTCCCGGTCCCCACCCCCACCCAGAGTAACAGAGGTGGTGTGGGGGGTGGTGGGGTGGGGGAGATTGACTTAAGATATTTCAAAACCTTTTGGGGCAACCAAAGGTCTTCTACAAAAAATAAGAAATGTACTGCGAAACAGGAGATATTTCCAAAATTCCCTTTTAATTAAGATGTCTAAATAGCCGTGTTCTTGGAGAGAGAGATTTCCAAACAGTTTAAAAATAAGGATGCTTCACTGAAACCCACATCCCACCCTCTGCTGCCCTGGGGGGAAGAGGGCTGGGGAGGGGGGCTGGTGGAAGTGGACATTCCTAACTCCGTAAAGGGCAGATGGGGAGGGATGTCCAACACTGAGACTGGGGTGCAGAGGTAACCCCAGAACCCCAGCACTGTCATAATGCCACGGGCTTCCTTTCAGAGAAAATCACTTCTCTAGCTAGCCAGGTCATTTTTCTGCAAATGTATACACCTTTGTCATTTAAAAAAAAAAAAAATCCCTTAGCGATCACTGGTTTGGTGCTATTTGATTCTCTGACCATCCAAGCCTGATTAAGAGCATTTGCTCAGGCCCTGAGGACTTCGGAGCTGGCCACCCATCTGGTGTTAGGCTTGAGTCCGTGAAAATCCCTCAGCTTAGCACTGAATTTTCTTTTTAAAGACGTTTAAGTAAAAGGGCTGACATTAGCATATGTTCCCCCCAAGTGTCCTGTTGAACTTTCTGCTGGGCATTACCCTACCACGGGCTTTCTGGATGTTGTCCAATGAGAGATTGGCTTGGAACTGTAAAATTAGCCATCTGCCTATTAAAAATGTAACCAGCTGCATCCGATGAAACACAGTGACTATTGAAATGAACTCATCCGGGAGAGAACTCGCGTCCCCTGCTTGGACATTTTTCCAATCTACTGCTGGACTGAGGCACTCCACGAGCAGAGAGCCTCCCGTCCGGGTTTGGAGGGAAACGGCATGGTTCGAGAGTAAAGAAGACTTGGGGGTTTGTTTTATTGCTAAAATTCTGGCATTTCTCAGGATGAGTTGGGCTTTCAGCGCAGAATTCTCTATTTCTCTGCCACTTGTTTAAAGCACCTCCTTGTCGAAAGAAAAATAAAATAGAAACTAAAGAAGCCAATTCCTCGTATTTCTCCCTTACTTTGAAATGTTAAGATATTTCACCCCAAATCCTGGGCATTTCTCATAAACCTCAGTCCCCAAGCCTAAAATACTCTGCACAGCACATAACGACTTAAAGCAGAGAGCGGGAGCCGTAATTATTCCTCTACACGCTACCATTTCAGCAGATATTAAGCATTCTACATTAACCACAAGGTCTGTTTATTAAAAATGAGAACTTTCAATAGCTTGTGCTATTTTTTTCCTAAAGCCTAATGGAGCATTAAAAAATAATTCATTAACTAATTAACAAAACTGTGTTTATTTACAGTATATAAAATGTTTCTATCAGGAAAATAACACAGCATAATACAGCGTTGTGTTGACAGCAACATCTGCAGCTTAATTTAATGCATTTACTAAATGATGAAGGGAAATCAGAGGTTTCAGCAGCGACTTCTCTGCCTGTGATTTTTTTGTTTCTCTTTAGAGGTCCCAGGCACCAAGGCAAGATGCCCTTTGGGAATAGGAGCTATTTTCAAAACTATTCTTCCTGCAAAAATCTTCACACAATTATGGAAGAACCGGTTCTGCATGTGATTTGGACTCCAGGGGTTAACACAGCTGGGTCTGTACACGGGCCCTAAATGTAACTGCCTGGGAGCCACTAAGAACCGTTCATTTGCCCCATATGAAATTGTCATTTTTGTAGATCAAAATCGAGCAAATATTGACAACCGTTATGGTCAGTCTAATATTTCCTATTTGAACCTCCTCCCTCCCCCTCATCCTTCTTTCTTTTTCTCTCTTCCCCCCTGGCTTCTTTTTTTTTGTTCTCTCTCTCTCTCTCATTTCGGGCAGGATCAGGCTCAAAGGATGTATGAATTGATAAACTTGTCTATTAGATTATTCTACTCTAAAATGTATTTTTCTGGGTCTGTTTTCCCACTGAACCTCTCCCCTACCCCTGCCTGAAACTTCTTAGAAGGCAAATGATTTTCGATCTGTGGGGTTGATTTCCTTATTGCCACCCTGATATGAAATTTCAAGAAAAAGAGACATAGTCAGCACATCACATGCAGTTCAGGTGCAAGTGTGTGTAAATCACAACCTCTCAGGAGAAAGTGCTAGAATCTGGGGGGAGGGGGATTCCACAATTACACAGGCAAATGTGATGTTTTCAGGATTTTTTTCTCTACTCACTTAGACCTAAAGCTCAGAGTGACCTTGGGATTTACAAAATGAACTAGGAAAAGAAATCACTTTTCCCTATAAGAACTGAGCACAGTCTCAGTAGCCACCTTTGCTATAACTGGGCACCAGTAATAAAATGTTTTATTTCAACTCAGCCTATGCAGGGGCCGCTCCTGTTGCCTGTTTACAGTAGAACTCTGGATATAGAACAGCCTTAAGGAAATTTCCAATAGTAATTTCACCTGTTTCAGATGCAAATACATGTTAAGCCTCTTAAGCTGCACAGAACAAATAGGATATATCACGGAAACTGGAGCACTGTTTAAAATTCGATTTGTTGTAAGGGCTTGTTCAGCAAATCATACTCCCTGGTCAGAATTGTTTTCACCGTGTCCCTATGCATGAGGGTTAACGTCATTTATTTCTGTTAACTACCAATACTAATATCTGTGGTATGAGGACAACTGTGCATCAGTTAACGTTGGAGACAGGTTCTAAGAAACGTGTCATTAGGGGACTCGGTTGTTATAAGAACATCATAGAGTGACTTACATACACACCGACCATGGCCCAGCCTGCTACACACCTAGACTACACAGGACAGCAATTGATCCTGACTACAAACCAGCAATACGGATCAAATACTATGGGCAATTGGGACACAATGTTTAAGTGTCAGTGTATCTGAACATCTACACATGAAAAAGGAGGCAGCCATAGAGGCTCACACCTGTAATCCCAGCACTCTGGGAGGCCGAGGCCAGAGGATCCTTTGAGCTCAGGAATTCAAGAACAGTTTAAGCAAAACACAAAACAGAAAAACTAGCTGGGCATAGTGGCAGTCACCTGTAACTTGGGAGGCTGAGCCAAGAGAATCGCTTGAGACTAAGAATTTGGGGTTGCTGTGAACTATGATGCCACAGCACTCTACTCAGGGCAACAGAGTGAGACTCAGTCTCAAAAATTAATAAAGAAAGAAGTATTTTTTAAAAACATAGAAAATGTATCATAAAAATATAGCATTGTAATCTTATGGGACAATTGTAGTACATGTGGTGTCCTGTCACTAAAACATTGTCATGTCATAACTGTCCATGCATGAGCGTTCTGTGGGTTGAACATGGACAGGGATTTTGTTCCCTGTACTGGGGCAGTGTTAGGAAACCATCCATGCAACCTCAATTTTCCCTCCCCATTAGCTCCAGATCTTGAGGTACAACTATTAAAGGGGGGTACCAAATATCTGTGACCTTATATCAGAGTTCTCGATCAGGGATAGAAATTACTTAGCAAACGTGCTACCACGAACCCTGCCTGTGACTCTGGCAGACATTGCTAGTGGATTACAGCAGCCCTGCTCACTGACCCCAGGCATAGGCTCAGAAGTCTTGTCAAAACACCTACTAAAAATCAATCAGAATTGGCTCAACAGATGAAAACTCTTAGCTGAAATAGATCCACATGGAGATCAAATCAAGGACCTTGAAACAACAGGATAAATTGTTTCCCCACCAGTTTGTTCTGTGTGGCCCCAATTAACTGTATCTTAACTGACCAGTAACTTCAGTTAAGCAAGTTTATTTTTCTTTCCGCTGCTGTCTACATGTAGGGGAGAAAAAGATACATTAAAACAACAACAACAGCAAAAGCACCATCAAAGAATTGCCGCACTCACCCCTGCAGATCTGGACAGTGCAAATGTTTTTAGACGGACAATCTGAACCCCATTGTTTTTTCTCAGCTACACTTCCAGTACTCTCACACATTTCAAAGAAAGTAAAAAAACATTTCTATTCAAAGATTAAAACTGATATTAAGTAGAATTTTCTGAAAGAATTCACAGCCCCTGACTTCACTTGCATTTTGGACTATGAACATAATGCTTTAACCAGAGTTCAGTGAGTGCGCATTCCTGCCTAGGACCTTCAATAGCTCCCTATGACTCACAAAATAGCCCAGGCCCTTTTCTGTGCAAAAGACAACATGCTGTGTCCAACTTTATCTCCGCAGCCTCACACTCCCCACCCCTCTCCACTCTATTATTCAACCTCTGTAAATTATTTACCTGCATTGTTTTCTCAGGCCCCTGTGCCCTTGCCTGAACTATATTCCCTGCTGGGCATATGCTCTTTCCTCTGAGTCTTAACTTCTTCATTTCCCCAAACCCCAATTCCCATATTGGCTTCATCGGTGCCTGATTCACACAGGCAGAGTCTGTTGCTCTTTTCCCTGAATATAATCATATAATTTCTTTTGGAAGCAGAATGGTTATGAACCCAGATCTTAGAGCAGGGCTGTTACAACTTGTAGGCTCCTGGCCATGTGCTGATTTTGTGGGGACATTTTTTTTGCTTATCTGTGGTGTTGAAAATCACAAGAAGTATGCAGAGACCTTTTTTTTTTTTTTTTGCTAATCAGCTTTCATTAGCATTTGTGTATTTAATGTGTGGCTCAGGATAACTCATTCTTTCAATGTGGGAATGTGGGGCAGAGGAAAAAAAAAAAAACATTGGCCACCTCTGCTTAGAGAAAGAGTCCTGCTGCAAAGCTGTCAGTCTACTTGCTAATTGTGAGCTTGTAGGTGAGTTATTTAACCTATGCCTTTATTTTTCCATCTGTAAAATGGGAATAGTAGCAACTAACTACAGATTAAGAATAGACACACAGGCGATGTGCTCAAATGGCAGTTAGTCCTCGATAAATGTTAGCTGCTGTTGCCTGTGATAAATTTCAATGTCCACGTCTGGAATCTAGACACACAGAGACCTCACTCTATTCATCCTTGTAACTCCTGTTTCTTAGCCTGGAGCCTGGCACGGCGTGAGCACCCAGGCAAGGTGTGCTGGGACTTGCTAAATGAAGAATAAGAGAACAGGAAGGTGACATGGAACACACGTGCCCTATTTGAATACATACACATTAAAAAAAGGAAGTGGAAAATACCACTCCTTACACATTAGCCTTACAAATAGCCTTTCAGTGAGGGAAGGCGCAGAGTGATCACTTCTCCTAAGTCTCTCTAGTCCTATTTGCTTTCTACCCTCCAGGTGAGGGGAGAAGGAGGCTGGGGGAAACACGTTTCTAAACATCAAGTCTGTTTTCCGCCTATTCTTTGATGGCCAAAAATGCAAACCAGCTTGTCTCACTCAGGAGAAGACTGTGGGTGTGAATGAGGATCCAGAAGGGCCAGGTCTCTGCAGCTGGAGAAGCCAGGTCCTGCTTGTGCTCAACGTCCCCCCTGAATGCTCTGGAGCCAGACGACCTGGGTTTGCATCCCAGCTGCCACATCTCCCAGCTGGGTAACCCCCGGCCAGTCACGTACCCTTTTCTGTCTTCTGTTACCTTGCCTGTAGACTGAGGAATAATGTAGGCATGACCTCATAGGGTTGTTGTGAAATGGAATTAGATAATCCCTTTAAATCCCTAAGCGCCAGCACCTGGCACTGAACCGCACTTCATAAATGTGAGCTGTCTTCATTATCAACGAGGGTCTCACAGGTGTGGAGGTGAAGCGGGCCAAAAGGAGCTCTCCAGGTAAGAAGAGAATAGGCTGGAACCCGAGAGAATGAATTTGGCGTGAAGGAGGAAAGGGAGAGAGCGCTTTCGTCTCCTCTCTGTGTTTGGGTTGGCTTTTAAAACAGCACAACCTCCGCTAACCTTAGTTGCAACACTGCGCTGAAATGTTACTCCCAGGATTTGACATTTCCTTATTCTTCACACTACTGTTTTCTCCTTTGTTGCTCTGAAAATATGAATTAATGGTGAATACTAATGAGCCCCGTGACAAGGCAAACCTCCGTCTACACGCCACTAACGTTGGGAGCTTCAAGACTCATGACGCTTCTCCGGAGGGAAAATGTAAAGAAAATGCTCCCCAACTTCCAAACTCACACCGCCCGAGCCCTCGTTTTCTCCCCCTTTCCTCCCGTCCAAGTTCTTTCTTTTACAATGTTTGAAAGAATCTGCATGAAAGCCTCGTGAACGCGACTTTGAACTTGTTCATAAGATTTTATGTGTCTACCTGGAGTACACACGAAATTGCTTTTTTTTTTTTTTTAAAGTACTGTTGCGTTTATGAAAATCTTTCCGGATGCCTTTTTAGCGTCCCCTGCTTTTCCTTTTTTTCTTCTTTTATAGTTTCTGATGTTGTCTTGTGCAGCTTGGGGACTTGTGAAGTAGCCGACCAGAGGGACGGTAAGCCGTGGATACCGAACACACAGTGACTTCCTGGCTGATGTCAATTTTCCTTCCCCCTCCAATAAAAACAGCAATATCTGTCTGCTGTTGGCATCAAAGACAATTTTTATGGCAAGGTCTGTACCTACCATCTCAACATGATGGTAGTTTTTGAGCGCTAAAAGCTGAAAAGAAACAAAAAATAAATGATAATATTCAGGATTTTAGAATAAAGCCAGATGAGTGATTTGGGTGCTGTAAACTCAGACAGCGTCCTTGGTCTGCGTTAGTATTTATGCTAACGGTGTTTTGTGCGTTCAGCAGACATTGCACTAGGGAAAGCTGAAAGAAACAAATGGTACCTGGCCACTCAGACGGCCTCTGCACCGCGAGTTCCTATTCGTGGCTGTGCTCTGCAGACCAAGGCCTGAATATCAACCACCAAGAACAAACATCAAGAAGAGGCTTGGCACCCGTGGCTCAGTGGCTAAGGCACCAACCACATACACCGGAGCTGGCGGGTTCAAATCCAACCCAGGCCTGCCAAACAACAATGACAACCACAATCAGAAAATTTCCAGGGTTGTGGCAGGTGCCTGTAGTCCCAGCTACTTGGGAGGCTGAGGCAAGAGAATCACTTAAGCCCAAGAGTTTGAGGTTGCTGTGAGCTGTGACGTCACAGCATTCTACCCAGGGTGACGACTTGAGACTCTGTCTCAAAAAAAGCAGAAAAGAAAAGAAATATCAAGAAGAGAGGGGCACCCAGCCAGGCCCTGAGGGCCCACCCAAAGCCATCACAAATCTGACCTGAGCTCCTGGCCCCTTGGAAGCACTCCCACTGACACAGCGGCGTCTCCCTCAGAGGAAGATGTACTTTGCAAGGTGCAAATTCAGATCCCAGCTGGTGTGTGACCTGGAGTCTACTGGCACCACGACTCAGTTTGCTCATCTGTAAAATGGTGATGCTGTGAGAACCTCCCTGCTCTGGTTGTCAAAAGAATTCAGTTAGATAACGGAAGTATCTATGAAAGCAAGTGAAGGGGTTCGCATAGATCTGGGTAGGCGTGGAAGCTCACTCAGCGCTTCTGTTATTGATACACATAAACGGATCCAATAACAAAGGAAGCAGTCTGCTCAGTGCCTCCGACTCATTGCAGAAAACCTTCTGTCCACGACTTAGCAGGAGCATGGGACTCTCTTGCCGAGGAAGCTCTGCACACAGGGACCAGTTGCCCTGAAATCCTCCATGTCTCTGAAACTGCACTTAGCCGTAATTCCGTGACCGGCTTTCTCATTTCAAACTCAAATAAATTGGGCAGTGCCTGTGGCTCAAAGGAGTGGGGCACTGGTCCCATATACCGGAGGTGGTGGGTTCAAACCCAGCCCCGACCAAAAAAAAAAAAAAAAAGCTGCAAACTCAAATAAATTTCTCATTTACCATCCCTTCAAGTCTGCTAATAATTTATCCATCAAATCACATGTAACCTATTAACATAGACAGTAAGAGCTCTGTATGTTGACCCCTACGGAGCTACAACAAACTGGTCAACATACAGAGGTGTCAACATGAGGATCTAGGCCTGCTGTACTGAAACGTGCATGTGGTGCATGTCCAGTCCGTGAAAAGTAGGTCAACTTTAGGAGGTGGTCAGTGCAGGGAGGTGGTCACTATGCAGGTTCTGTTGTATATTCATTCATTCAACAATGAATCCCCCAGAACCTCCCAGTTCTGGGCAGTGGAGGTGGGGTGGGGCAGGGCGTCGCTTACAGGGACCACCCACAAACTATGGAAGGGTCTCTGCCCTGGATAAAGCAGGACATAGGCAACAGGGTCCCTTAGGGGAGACACTTAAACAAACAGCAGTATCAGTGGCAGTGTGGGGTCGAGGTGAAGACTGTGGTCTGGGAGTCAGACTTTCTGAATAGCTGTACACCTCTCTGGGCCTCACTTTCCTCGTCTTCGAGAAGGGTTTGAAAACAATACCTATTCCATATGGTTGTATGAGTCAGGATGTCTAAAATATTTAGAAGAACACCTAACACATTATAAAATTATATAAACTCTAGTCTAAACAGGCAATAAATAAAAGTTAAGATTTGATGAACTTGCTGTGGATCCAGCACCGGACTAGGGCTTTACACCGGGGATCTCATTTCACTGTCACGAGGAAACGCACACATCAACCCAGGGGAAGTTACTTGGCCTTGGTTGTACAATGGGCTTAATGAAGTACCTATTTATAAAATTGCTGAACAGATTCAGTGAGTTAAGATGCAAAGGACCAGGCCAACACAAAGTAAGGGCTTGGCAAAAAAGCCTTTCAAACTTTCAACAATGTGCCCAAGACCGGCCGTGGGGCTCATGCCTGTAATCCTAGCACTCTGGGAGGCAAGGTGGGAGGATCACCTGAGCTCTGGCAGATCCGTACCCTGCCTGAATAAGAGTGATACTCCACTGCTACAAAAAATAGAAAAAGTAGATGGGCATCATGGGGCATGCCTGTAGGCCCAGCTACTCGGGAGGCTGAGGCAGGGGATCGTTTGAGCCCAGAAGTCTGAGGTTGCTGTGATGTACGATGCCAGGGCACTCTGCCCAGGGTGAGACTCTGTTTTAAAAACAAAACAAGAAAAACAAAACAACTTGCCTAGATTCACAGAGCTAATTGATAAGGGTTGAACCATGATTTAAACCCATGCAGGCAATTGCCCTGACTGCCTGGACAGGATGAACCGCCAAACACAGGTCTGTGCTCAAAGCACTGAGAAGGCTCAGGCTCCTCAGTCCAGCCTGGGGGGATCGGGGGCTCCCAGGGAGCAGGTGAGCTTTCTCCTTTCTTTCTCTCTCTCTCCTTTCTTCTTTTCGTTTTCTTTCTTTTACCCATAGCAGCAGATATCCCTTTATTTTGCTTTGATACAACAGTAATGACTCAATATACATTTTTTGAAAAAGGTTAAAAACTCTTGCGGGTCAAGAGAACCAGCCTTTATCACAGATCAAGATGCAGACAGCCCCCACGTGATGGCACAGGACGGGGACTGGCCTCGGTCAAGGCTCGGCTGACTCAGCCTGAAGCTGGAGGAAAGCAAATGCGGTTAATTAAGACTGCAAGGAATGTTTAGACTGTGTGCAACCGAGAACCCGGCCACGGCTCCACGTTTTCCTGAAGATGGAATTCTGCATATAACTTGACTATTACTGCACTTCCTAAATCCTCCTGATACTGTCAGGGAGAGATGTGAGAGGAAAGGGCTTAGCACTGTCAGAATTATCCTGATGGCATGCTTAAAGAATGGTGCCTGATGAGAGAGGACGGTCAATCCAGAATTGTGCTTCTATTTACTTCAATTACAACATCGAGAACAAGACTTGTGTCCCTCTGGGGCCTCCATAGACTGGCTTAGTCCTTCTCATATCAATAGTGTCCACAAAAGAGTGAATCCAGGATGAAACAGAGTGGGACCTGATTATATCTTGGACAGAATGACAGAGACCTTGGCTCTTTGGTGAAGGATCCCAAAATAAAAATATAAAATACAAACAGCTTTTTTTCACTCATGACTTGTAAGTAGGGCAGAACCTATTACAGGGTAAACACACCCCAAAGTTGTTTTTAAACTCTAAATGAAAGACAGTTTGCTCTCCTACCAACGGTTGGCACAAGACACTAAAATGTACCTCTTTCCAGCCAGCGCTCACCCCAGAGATCCCTGAAGCATGACTCCTGAACAAGTGATAGTCTCCAAGAAGGTGACAGTGGGCCACCAACCCCTCCAAGAAATAAGGGTTCTTATTCCAGTAACCCTTTCTTAGAGATTTATAAGGTACCTTATTCTGTTAAACATCTGCAAAAACAATTTTTAAAAAACATAAGACGTGGAAGCAACCCAAGTGCCTATCAACGCATGGATGGATTAACAAATTGTGGCATATGTACACCATGAAATACAATTCAGCTGTAAAAAAGATGACGACTTCATACCTTTTGTATTATCCTGGATTGAGTTGAAACACATTCTTCTTAGTAAAATATCACAAGAATGGAAAAGCAAGTATCCAGTGTACTCAATACTACTATGAAACCAGTAGAAAAACAACTCTACCCCCACATAAAATGGGGGAAGAAAGTGGTGGGGGAGAGGAAAGGAGGGCAAGAGGAGGATGGAGGGGTATTACTGAGCTCTCACCTAAAGGGCACAATGTAAGGGTGTACAGCACACCCCCTGGGGGAAGGGCTCAACTACAACTTGAACTGTACCAAAAAAGCACAAGCAATGTACCCCAGTCATTTGTACCCTCATATTAATCTGAATTAAACAAAAACTTAATTCAATCATGTTTAACACAATAATCCCCAGACATGTTTCACCACAGACCTCTAAAAGGTGCATATTTTAAGTTACATCTATCTTATCTATAGTTATATCTCTAAGAGGTGGATATCTACCCAGAGGAAGTGGTTTCTAATGAAACACACCTAATAAAAGGCTGGTGTTGGACAGATTGTCTTGGTTGTGTTGGAGCTGAGCCTGGAAACAGGTGGGTGAGACCCTGTCCTCCAGGTAGCTACGTGCAAAATTCCATGTCTAGGGGAGGCATTGGCTGGGGAAACTCTGGGTACAGGAATCACTGCTCTTGGGAACACAGGGAATGTGGAGGAAAATGGTAAGACATCTGAATTTGTGACAGCTACCAGCTCCACCCCACAATCCTTACATGCTCCAAAGAGCTGATTTTGAGACCTAACACAAAGCTGGTTAGAACCAAAAACGGTCTTTCCAGGAGATTCTGTCACCAGAGTCCCTGGCTGTGTTGATTCAGAGCTGTGTTGATCACACAACAGAGGGCAGGAAGCTCAGGGGCTCAGGGCAGCTGTGGCCAAGTCTGGCAAGGGGGTCAGAGTAGAGAAGCCCACTAGCGGCGTCCATCCAGAAAACCCTGTGGACACCACCCATCCTGAGATTCCCAAAACAATTGGACCAATGTTGGGGAAAGAAGTCACAGTCATGGGGCAGAGTTAGACAATCATGAGGACATTTTAGTTGGGTGCTCAAAATCTCCAAATCTCTTATTGAACTTTTATAAGACATCTTGATGTCGTATGTAAAATATCCCAGGGCACTCTTGTTTTATCCCTCAGCATGACTAAAATTAGACCAGATAATTTGGAGTTCCTCTGTCTGTAAATACAGACTTGGTACCATCCACTTAAAATCCTCCCATTTCAGAACCTTCTCAATTCTTTTGAAATTGCCCACCAACAGCTACCTTCCCCCAGCTCCCACAGGGGTGCCGTGTTGTAGGTGCTGGTGAGTGGATGGGACCGGGAGAGGAGGCATTCAGAGAGTCCTAAAAACAAAACCCAAAAACGTGCCGGTGTGAGAGGGAACTGTGTTCTTGCAAGGACTATTTGACCAGAATATAACTGTGAGCAAATGGTCAGACAAACCCAGAGTGTGGCTGGTTTTAGAAGACCCTGTCTGGGGCTCTTCACAGGACACCATGGGATGAGGACCAGAGGGAACTCACTGGACTTGTCTGGACTGGAGGGGACAAAAACACATAGAATGATCGGTGAAATGCAAGGAATTCAATCAAATCCTAGAATTAAAAAATAACTCCAGGAACTCTTTGTTATTTTTTGAGAAATTTGAAACTTAAGCTGGGCCTGGTGTTGGATGATTTGATTTAATGAACCATCTTCTCAGATATGAGGACAGTATTCTGATTGAGGAGGTAAATGTCCTCCTTGGATGACGCCAGAGAAAGTACTCAGTGGAGGGTGTAGAGGGGTGTACAGTGATGTTTGGCAACTGGTTTTGGATGGTGTGTGTGTAAAGAGAGAAAAAGGGAATAGTTTGTGATAAAATGATAGCAATTAATGAATCGTGATGAAGATCCATGGTTATTCATTGTGCTGTGTTTTCCAATTTCCTGAAGATTTTGGACCTTTTGAATTTAAAAAATACTTTTAAAATAACAAAGAGTAACGAAGAAAAAAGAAAATTTTTATAGTTTTTTCCAACCCAGGTTTTGGGGTACACTTTTCTCTCCTTCTTTACAATGTGGCTCATGTATTCTGTATCCTTTTTAAGAAATAATAAAGGCTCCAGATGAGGATGAGTCCCTCTGCTCTCCACCTTCATAAATGCTTCTGTGCCCTCAGCTAGTGCAGCCAATCAGGAGACTCTTCCTCACCCTTCTCGAAGAGCACGGCCATTGCCACACGGAGAGTTTTTTCTAGAACCAACAGGTCGACATTACACGTTATGAAAAGTCAAGAGGTGCTCCTGAGCACAGTCCAAGTACAGATTTTAAATTCAGCATTTCAAAACCAGATTATGTTGGCCCAGCTGACCTCTGGCTGTCTGAAGGAATTCAGGTTGAACGATGTTGTATCTGAGTCTCCTGGCAAACCTCCATCCTCATGGACACTGTTAAAATGATCCCACAATGTTTTCTTAAATGACCAAATCAGAAAGTATGACCTTTGTGCCACACTTGAGAAGGTCTAGGGTGGATGTTCCACAGGAGGAAGACCACATAGGGTTAGACTCAAGGTCAAAGGAGGAAAGGTTGGAGGAAACAGGCACTGGCCTACAGAAGATGAGCCTTGGGGAACCTGACCACAATGTTTCCCAGTACCTGAAATGCTAGACTGTGGGCTAGAAAAGAGATGTTTCTCTGGGGTCCCAGTTAGATGCTAGAGACAAGTCAATTTTAACTCAGGAACAAAAAGTGTTTTTAAAGGAGAATGTCCAAAGACGGAAGGGTGTGATGCCTCTGTGGTTGGTACGCTCCCCATCCGAGAAGTATGAAAACAGAGGCTGTATGCACATTGCACGAGGGCCTGTTTTAAAGACAACTCAAGAATCAGGTGAAGGAGTGACTTCCAAGTCTTCTGAGGCCATGTTTTTCTCCTCCGGAATCTTCCCCTGGCAAAGCCATCTGCTAAAGATGAGACCAATGGCAATGATGCTGGTCCCTAAACAGCCTGCCCTCTGCCTGGGCTGTGTCCTTGGTTGCTTGGAACAGCCAGGAGTAGACCCATGGAAGCCTGTGGCAGGGCACAGCAAGGTGGGAACAGGAGGCTGAGGCGCCTCGGGGGAGCCTCCTAACACTCCAGGTGGGTCTTTGTCCATCACTCCCCTGATCACCAGGTAGCTCAGACAGCTCCTTGAAAAGAATTCAGAGGCTCTCAAGCTCCCAGCAGGAAAACCATGGAGCCCTGTTGTTGGAAATAGCTCCCAACCTGCATCTCAGGCAGGTATTTTTAGGTTCTGTCTTGAAGACACAGAAACTTTCATACATTTCAGCTTCTTTGTCTGGAGTCAGTGCAACCCCAGACATGTCATTGAAAGGGGGTATAATTGTGGTCGCCTCCACCCACCAATCTGAGCGAGTCTGAAAGAGCTCCCCGCTGTGCAGCAGGGGAGGATGGAGAGCCTTTTCTGGCAAGGGAAAGTCAAAATGGATTTTTAAAAATAATAATATGTTGATCAAGAAGAAGGGGGGAAATCTATTGAGGAGAGGGGGCTCTGCCTCGGAGCTGATATGGAGGGGAAGGTTACCTATTATTTTGAAACCTAGTCTTAGTTCTCCTTTGCACGCTACAGAATTCAAGCCTGGAGGAGCTCAGGCCTCCTTTTGGAGGATAGGAAATAAAGATGCGTGGAGTCATCTGAGTTAGATCAATGGCTGTTATTAATAGGAGGCTCTCTGAGGAATAATTATAATTGTCAGTCACTGGGCATAGCCTGACATTAAAAGGAGAAATAGGAGGGAAACCAACATGCCACAGGGCAGATATGGAATTGAGGCATTCTGACAGTGCAGAAGAGCCAGAAGGAGGGACGTGTGCGTCCCATGAAGTCTGGCCACCATCTTGCCGCAGGGGAGGTCAGGAAGGTGACAAAGAGTTATGCTTGCTGGAGCTCAGAGACAACCGTCGGTAAGGCTGGTGTTCTGAAGATGGGGTGAGTGGTCTCAAGTGTCCAAGGTCTCAGCGCCTCTGTTCACATGACCATGCAAAATAACTTCAATCAAATGGCCTGCGCCAAGGTTGGAGTCACCCCTGTCATCAGTGAACTTTGATACCAGACAGAAAAGTAGATTGAGGTGACGGGCGGATATGAAGTTGGTTTAATTTAAATAGATGCTGGGCTATTATCCATAGGGGCAAAATAGTGAGGAAATTGCCCATAAGGTCCAGAAAGGAGATCGCAAATTATCTGTTTTCTAAACTTCATTTGATTGGGAAGCAAATACCCACTTCACTAGGCCCTAGTGCCAAAATTATTAAGGATTTGAAGATGGCCACAGTGGGCCATGCAAAGCCCTTCTGTGAGCGGGGTCTTGGACAGTTACAGGGGCCCCCTGTGACCAGGGTAAATCCCCGTCTAGTGGTAGCTAAGATCTGGGACATAGGAGATCCGGGGCCTCATTTGAGCCACAAAGAGACTTTGCAAATGTTATTGGAACAATCAGTAAGAAAAAATCAGGCTGGACTTTGGGAATATCACTGTTGATCGAGAAAAGAAAAATATATGTTGAGAGAGGGCAGCTCTGAATTTGGCGATATGAGCCCCAAAGTTGAGTTTCTCAAGGTTATGTTACACCCTTCAGGGCTGTCTTATATACACAGCATTTAATCCACAAGTCACCTGATCCCAGTGAGTGTGGGCACGCATGTACACACGTACCTAGTCCTAATACTTGCCAATATTGGCTGAGTCCTTACAGTGTGATAGATTCAGTCCTGAAAGCTCTTATTTGATCTTCACAACTACCCTATTAAAAAAAAAAAGACCCACTATTACCCTGTTTTAAAGATCAGGGAGCTAAAGTTTCATGCAAACTTGTAAGCAAACTGGCTTAAGAGTCTCCAGCTACTGAGTGGGCAGAATTCTGAGTTCTGCTCTGGATTCTCAACCATCAGGCAACATCCCCTTCTTTGGAAAGAACAGTCCCACTTTCTTTTTAGCACAGCTATTTGGAGTCATCTGTCCGGCTTGGAAACCAAGGGGAGGGAGGCTAGCGCACTCCGAATTCACTTGGAAAATCGGGTGAGCCAGATCCAAACATCTTCCTGGCTCATGGCTCTGCACTCAAAAAAGCGGCAAAAAGGGCACAGCCCCCACCCTGACCCCTGAGCATCCACCACATCCACAGTGTCTGAGGGCGCAGTGCTGTCAGGGACACCAGGGTGTCAGGCGCCCACACCTTCTGGCAGGGTAGCACCGAGCCAGGCAGACAGACCAAGAGAAACAAGTTGAAAGCCTAAGGAAGAGGCCACTGAGCAAATACCCGTAAAACTCTTCTCAGCTTCAAACTATGTTTTGGGATGGCCAGAAGAAAGCCTGGTCCAAGCAGGTTGTAAAAGCATAAAGGGGAAAGTTAATTAAATTGTAACTTAGTTGCTAAGAAAACTTTGCTTCTGGTTGGAAGGAGATTCACCCTAGGGTGGGAAGCAAAAGTTGGACCAAGCAGGGGAATGTGGTACAGCTTATTTGAACAGTTTTTCCTCTTTTTTTTTTTTTTTTTGACATCAGGGAATAAGGGGATATCAGGAAATGCAGGCCGAGGACGCCCCCACCCTGGGATTCACAGCAGCTCGCTTTCATGAATGGAACTGATTATCAGTAAGAGCCGGGCAGAAACCATCTCGGCATTAACACAGGAGCAAGAAGGCGGCCATTGTAGGTCCCAAACAGGAAGCTCACGGCCGGGGAGCCCGGGGTGGCAGGACTGAGAAGTCTTTCCCACTATTTTTCTAGAGCTTTCTACTTTGGACATCTCTGTCAATCCCAAAAAGCTTATCAAAGGCAGACGTCCTTGTTGTGCTCATCTTTGTAGCCCTCAGAGCCTTACCTGGCACATAGGAGTCTCAACAAGTTGAATAGGCAGCAGCAGGGCCCTGGGGGGAGCACACTTGTTTGGGGTCCAGCTATACCTGTTCCCTTAAATCTTGTCCTCCATATATTTTTGACTTCCACTTACAAGCTGAGAAGAGCTATTTGAGATCTTTATTGACACTGCCATTTTAGTTAAAAAAAAAAATCGTACATATAAAGAAGGATAAAAAGAAACCTCCACTATATTATGTGTTCTTCTTATATCTCCTGAATATCTGGGACTGGGGGAGAAAAACCCTATTCCTGGACTAACCAGCAGGACCCTTTTCCTGATGGCAGCCTCTGGAATAATAAATGTAGCTCTTCTGAGGCAATGACTATTCTTTGCAATGCGTGTTTTATATAATCCCCCTAAATGAAAGCTAGTAAATAAGAGAAATGCCACCACCATCTTTAATTTTTAGTCCCAGAATACTTAAAAGATGTTGAATAAAAGTTACAGCCAACTACGCAGTGACAGGGGCCCTGTCCTATCATTGTGTCTATTTCTGCTCATCACAAGAAAGCTCCTGGCTTCATTGAAGCCCCACACTTGTACGAAGCGTCTCTCGCGTGGGATGATGGTTCTCTGCTCCCAGGTTGGTGGAACTCTGCTGGCAAAGGTGAGGCTCTTCCAGCACTTGAGCTGAGTAATTCCCAGGGAGTTGTATCTTCTCGGCTGATTTTGGCCGGCCTAACCATTTCAGCTGTGAAAACTTCCAGGGAGAATGAGAAGCGGGATCCGAACACACACACCACCTCCCCCCAACAAGTGAGTGGTGGATCCTCCCAACCCTTAATCTTCCATTTAAATGGGGGAAGATCAAGACAAAAGAGAGAGAAAACGGGGGCCCTGGAGAGAGGGCAGCCAGCATGTACGACTAAATGTCAGCTTGTACAGGAGAGGTATAATTAAAGTCCAGGATGACAGATAACCATAAAATCAGGCTGGTTCCTTTCCACATGGAAGGAAAACATGGTGTTGTCGTCCAACCCAAGCTTTTTTTGTAAATTGAAATTACAGTTTTATTCGGAGCTATTTTTAAAGGTCCATTAATTAAAAATTGGAAGCCACGCCGATGCAGGAATACCATAAAAGGTGTTGGATTTAACGATCACCGAGGACCATAATTAAAAAGATGATGTTATCTGAATATCAAACGCTTTAAATCCGTGTTTGTTTTTTACTGGAAAAATAAACAAATTCAGGAGCAAAATAAAAAAAAAATAGAAAAGATATGCTCAAACTGTAATGGTAATGGTTGACTTCTAAACAGCCAAGGAAATTATAGTCATCGTGTGTGGGGAAAGAACAAACACCTCTTAATTGCATTTCATTATAACGTACCTTTCTCTGCTCAGTTGTATATATTAATTATAAAAATCGTGTTGCAGAGCAGAGAGGCTCCACAATGGTTTTTTTCCTCCCTTCCTCCCTTAATTCTGTCTGAAGCAGGAGAGAAGAACAATATCGTCTGTCATCGGCAGCAAAAGCTTTTCAAAGACAAAATCATAAAAAGAATGAAAGGCTATTATATAAAAAAGAAAAAAAATGCTTTGATTTCACAGATTTTCCTCTTATTAATGTTTAAGGTTATCCGTTCTTGTAGAAAAGTATCTTCTCGTTTTATTTTGTGTGTGGGCACCTGCAGGTAACATCCCTCTCTGTCGACTGGATCACACGGCAGGGGCGTGACGTCGAGCGTCGTGAGTGGGAGGGGGCAGTGGGTGGGGACAGGTATTACTGTGAAAAGGGGCCACGCAGGACGTGAAAAATTGGTTAAGATGAGGCAACATTAGAGAGTGGTGGGTCGGGGTGGAGGCCAGGGCTCTTCACCGAGGGGGGGCTTTGGGGCTCCCCCTGGGGCAATGGCGGAAGGAATGGCCTTGCACTCTGAGAAGGCAGGCCTGCTGTGGACACGACAAGCACTTGGAGACTGCCAGGGTCTGAGATGATGGACTGGGGTAAGCCAAAGTGGCATTAGAAATTCTGCTTTCTGAGAAATCTGCTGAAACAGGTGAGCTCCATCTGTTTGGCAAAGGTTGATGGGTGTGTTCAGAGAGCTCGAGATCTAACCTGGGCTTTTTGGGAGATGTATGTGCATAATTGCTGTTTTCTGGGCAAAGGTCCATAACTTACCAGATTCTTGGCTGAAGCTGTAAACCAGAAAGGCTTAAGTAAGAGTTGCTGCTCTAGGCCCTGGGTACTCAGTGTGTGGTCCATGAACCGGCAGCCACTGGCTTCACTTGGGAGAGCTTGCTAGAAAAGCAGGCTCGTGGGTTTCACCCCAGCCCTGCAGAATCAGAACTGACATTTAAGCAAAATCCCTGGGTGATTTACTTACACTTCAAAGTATGAAATGTGTAGGTTGGGCTTGGAGGCTCACACCTGTAATCCTAGCACTTTGGGAGGCCACAATGAGTAGATTGCTTGAGCTTAGGAGTTCAAGACCAGCCTGAGCAAGATCGAGATCCCATCTCTACTAAAAATAGAAAAAATTAGTGAGGCATGGTGGCACATGCTTGTAGGCCCAGCCACTTGGGACGCGGAGGCAAGAGGATCCCTTGAGTCCAGCCAGGAATTTGAGGTTGCTGTTTGCTGTGATATGACAGCACTCTAGCCCAGGGCCACAACAGTGAGACTCAGTCTCAAAAAAACAAAAACAAATAGTAATCAAGTCTGAGAGATGCTGATTTGCATGTCCACACCCATGCGAGCTTTTGGACAGTCACAGCTATTTCTCCATCCATGACTGTGGATCACAGAGGATCAAGTTCAGCCCCACACTGGGCCACTGACTAAGATCTCCGGGATCTTATCCCTGAAGAGGAAGCAACAATCAATACCCTCCTCACATGAGTATTGTGAAAACTAAACGAAATAATGTGTGTAAAGCACTGGACAGAACGCCTGGCGCAGGGAAAGCATTCTACAGTGGGTATTATGGGTATAGGTGTCCTGGACTTTGTCACATTCTGGAAATTATTCATGACGTCAAAAATGTGATCATGTACAGGTGTAGAGATTCTGCTCTGCCTCGGTAGAGACCGTGACGGGAGATCTCTCACCTGCTGTATCCTGGATGCCCCACGCCTGGCCCACACGGGCACTTTCCAAGTGTCTATCAGATGAGCACAAGTGCGCCAGGCTCGCCTCGTGGACAACAGTGACATACTCCAGGAAATGTAAGCCACCTGTCCCCTGCCCTTCCCTTTCTCTTAAACACTTAAGACAAAAATAGAATAAATCCTTGCATTTGGAGTTATTTTAGATCTCATGAGGTTCCCCAGAAATGAGAGGAGACAAAGAGAAGAAAATAAGCAGAGATGCTCCCCCCACCCGCCTGCAGAGCACTAAAGCACTTCCATGTTTTTAAAGAGAAAATTGATGGATTCTGAGATGGGGCAGAACTGGGTCCTCATTAGCTTCACCATTTCCTAACTGTGCAACCTGACAAGTTACTCAACAGCTCGAGTACTTGGTGTTCTTATCTTTGAAATGGGACTATAATCATTAGAATGGAATCATTAGAATGACTTCTGACGGTATTCCAGGTTACAGCAAATATTCAGCAAATACTGAGCGTGGACCTGCTATGTACAGAACACTGTGCTGAGTGCTGAAGCCACTTGTCACAGTGCCTGGTGTGGAGTAAGCACTTGGCCCCAGCCGCAGCTGAGATACACACTGTTGACACTTGCAGGGACAAGCTGTGTGCATGACGCTCCCAGCAGGGGGTCCTGTCTTGTGCGGCTTGTCACCAGTTGCCAACGCTTGGGTGAGAGTTGTGAGGACTTGGGAATCACACCATCTTGGTGCCCAGTGGTGTCTGGCTTAGGAAAAAGAATCAAAGAATGGGCAAAAACAGCTGAAGTCAGCAAATTAAAATGTCCTTTGCCATCTCTTTAAACATAGATAGGATGGTTACTTCAAAGTCGTGGGAAAATAAATCACTGGTTTAGAAATGGAAGACAAGTGTTTGTGACTGGTATTTATCACAGCGTTGGAGACACAACATCTGGAAAGGAGAGCCAGGGATAGGGAGAATCACTGGGGAGATAAAGAAAGGCGACATGATGGAATCTATGTTTCGCTATTTAAAAATTAAAATTATATACATCTATGGAAAATACACAAAACTATATGTGTCTATAATGCCTACATGAAAATCTGGGTCTTTGGTTAAGTTCAAAATAAAGTGTAAGAAATGAATACAGGTAGGTCAGAGTGGTAGATTATTGTTCTCTGTTCATTTTCCATTCTAAATCTTCTTTAATGCCACTGACTGTATTCTGGTTAAAAGTAATAGTATCCAGGGCAGCGCCTGTAGCTCAAAGGAATAGGGCACTGACCCCATATGCCGGAGGTGGTGGGTTCAAACCCAGCTCCAGCCAAAAACTGCAAAAAAAAAAAAAGTAATAATAATAACTGAATACTGCGCGCTGGATTAATGACCTAGAATGTTTCTAGTTTGGGAAAAAAAAAATACTCCACAAAGGGTCCCAGAAGGAGGGAAATAAATAAAAACACATTGGAAAAATTGAATGTGCCCAGTGGGTAAACTGTAATTCTCTGAGGCCTGAGAGTTTGAAACAGAATGTTACACAGATGGTCATGTGCCTGCTGAACTCAGGAAAGGAGCAGGTACTCTTGGGAGGGAAAAAGAAAGTTGCTGTCCTCGGAAAGCAGAGATTCGCTGCCTAAGTTCTCATCTCTCCTCAAACTTCATTCCTCTCCCTACAACTGGACTGGGGGTTACAGCTGCCTCCCTCCCAACAGAGCAAATCGGCGTGTTCAGATGCACGCATACCAGGTTCAGAAAGAACGTTCCCAAGTCCCTGCATCGTCTCTTCCTTGCTGGTTGACCTTGGGCAAGGCGCTGACTCTGAACTTCCATGTCCTCATCCTTAAAATGGAAATAATATGCCCCATCCAGAGGGTGTCTTGAAGATTCGTGCTATACACAAAACACCTGACACAGAGATGTGCTGGATATGTATCCGTCGACAACACTGTTAAGGTGACTACTTATTCCATTTCATTCTCATCTGTGAGTCAGGTCATAAGCCAGGCTGTTTGGGACATTTGGACAAAGAGCCCTTTCCAGTTTTATCTTCTGTGCCAGAATTGAAACCCCAGCCCCTGAGTCCTTCCCATCCCAAGTACTGCTTCTTGCATCGTCACAGCTGTGTCTTCCCTGTTTGGTAACTATGAATCCTTCAAAAGATGCTTTTGTAATGTAGTGATATGGGGAGTGGTTAGTGTTTGATGGACTGCATGACACAGCGTGGCCTCTGCCCTGGAGATGGACACTGCATTTATCACAGGATGGTCCCAGGGGCTGCCAACCTGACAGGATAACCCCCTGCAAGCCAATCAATGCCTCCCCTAGCCCTAGTTCTGGTTTCTACAGTAATGATGGTCAGGAGGCCAATATCACAGCCATCCTGTTTGCAGATCCCCACAGCCTGGCTCTCGATCCCCAATCAGTGCTGTTTTCCTTAATTCTTCTTTCTGCTAATCATTCCTTTTCTAAACTGATCTGACCCTATCCAGCACCATCAGAACCCTGTTCACAGAATAGCACTCCAGTTTAAAATGGAATTCCCAGACAGGCGTGATGGCTCACACCTGTAATCCCAGCACTCTGGGAGGCCAAGGCCAGAGGATCACTCGAGCTCAGGAGTTAGAGACCAGCCCGAGCCAAGAGTGAGACTCCATCTCTACTAAAAATAGAAAAACGAGCTGGATGTCACAGCAGATGCTTCTAGTCTCAGCTACTCAGGAGGCTGTGGCAGGAGGATGACTTGAGCCCGGGAGTCTGAGGTTGCTGTGTGGTAGGCTGATGCCACCGCACTCTACCAGGTATGGCAGAGACTCTGCTCAAAAAAAAAAAAGTGGAATTCCCAAAAAGAATCTGCGATTCAGGTTGATTACTGAGTGCCTACTGGGCGCTCCCTCCAGTACTAGAGGCTGCTGAGCGGAGTGAAGAATGAAGAGGAAGTGGGGGGAAGTATCCACAAGCACGACTCAGACTCCAGGGACCTCAGCGTCGGTCTGGGGGAAATGTCTCAGAATGGTACAAGGAAAACTGGTTAAGGACCAATACAGGTGTCACCAAAGTTTGGAGCCTTCCCCAAGGAGGAATAAAGACAGTCTGGCTGTAGGGGCAGGTGAGGAAGAGAAGGGGATGAGGACAGACGCCACCGAGGAGCAGTTCTCGAGTGGGCGTGACGGAATGAGCAGGGTTTGGAGGGCGGAAATGGAGACACGGCGTTTCAGGCTAAGAGGAACGGATGACCAAAGACAGAATCTCCAAGACGCATTTTATACTAGAAATGGTAAGGGAACAGCCAGGGGTGGCCAGGACCCTGACAACGTGGGAGAGGTCACAGGGAATGAAGTCATGTGTGGCTAATGTCCGTCGTTCTCACGACACCTGCTCTGCAGCGCCCATCACCTTCCAGCTCTTGGTAGAAGGACTTACACGGTCGGCACGGGGCTAAGAACTTGACGTGACTTTACACGGCCAGGTGAGTGAGGTTGCTGGTTTAGTCCTCTGGGTCTTGCTTCTGCGCAGATCTGTAACATCCGGAGCAGTCTCTAAGCACTACGGAGCCTTTCAGGTCCAGCTCCACACTTGACTAACCTTGGAGAAGTTACTGTCCCCTCCGGCTGCTCATTTGCATCTGTAAAGTGAAACGCAGCCCGATCAGGCCCTCGCAAGGTGACTGGGAAGAGCACGTCAGGAACTACCCAAAAAGTAGCAAGCACAGGCTGCTGCCACGGTGAGCATTTGGTAAATGATAATTATTGTAATTATTATTACTATTCCACCACCAGTTTACTGAAGGGGGAGGCAGTTATCCTGAGAACAATCTGACATTTCCTTGATCTATTTTCTAGCACCTGACACGCTCGTCCTTCTCCCAAATCATCAGCTAAAAGGTTGGACATGATGATTTCAATATACTTCTGGCTCTGAAATACCCATTTTTCAATACCCCATGCAAATACTGCCCCTCCAAGGACCCAGCTGCTGGACGCCGAGCTGCTGTTCACCTGGCCTGTTCACTGTTATGTGAATGCGCTCCAGCAGGAGAGCAGTGAGGTGCGTCCTCTGAGCCCTTAGGATGTCTTGGAGGTGGCGCAGGGGAGCTGGGGGCAGGGGGCATGGTGTCAGGGAGTCCGGCAGTGCTCAGGTCTGTCCTGCACCCACAAACACCCTCCCCCAACTCTCTCATTTTTCTTCAGTTCCACCGCAAGCCTGAATTCTCACTCCCGAGATCACTTTCTTCTTTTAAATCTTATTGTTCAAATGAAAACCTGCCACAATTCATCTTTCATTGTCTCCTGATTCACTATCTCTACATTTTAAAGTGTTTAGGGTTTAGGGCTTAAAAAAAAAAAATTCATCAAGTATTTAAATCAATCTCTCTCCTCTTTACTGATAGAGACCCCAGCCTGCTGATTAACTTTTCAATCACAGCTGCCTACAGTACGCAGGCTGTGCAGGCAACAGCAATTGCAGCTTGGGTGACAAGGAAAGCAGTCATTTAGCTGACGTCAGTGTCTCTAGCTGTCCCTCTGTGCCGGGTCTGTTCATCTCTGAGATCTTGGCCCCCACGGGGTCCTCTGTGTGCATAAGGGTTATGACACTACGCCTTCTGCAGTGGAGAACAGAGAAACTTGGAGAGGGTAAGTAGCTCATCAAAGGTCCCACAGCCAATAAATAGCAGAGTTCAGGAGTCAATCCAATCACTCTTCCCCAGGACCCCACTCTGAACACTGGTCCACTGGGCTCCCCACCTTGTCGTCTGCCTGGATTCGCTGGAACTCATCCAGGGCTGTGGCTTTGCCTCCTTAATAGTTGCCTAGCGGTCTGGCACAAAGTAGGTGCTCAAAGTATTCAAATCAGTTGTTCTTTCTACAAGTAAGTGTCCAATCTGGATGGCGCCAGTTCTAGAATGGGGGTAGAACAGGGAAGGAAGTGGCCCAAGTCTTAGTCCTCTGGAGCTGGAATTGTCGTGGGGGTGGTGCTCTGCTTCCATTCCTGGTTTGCTGCGACAAACTCGTGGTTTTTAGACCTTCGCTTAACTCAGATTCTCTGGTTTTCTGGAACACAACATCACAAACCTCAAATTACTTATTCCAGCCTGGGAGGTGAAGGTGAGTCTTGGTTACTGCCCCTGCAAAGTTGCCTGCTGTGACCCTGTTTCTTTTCTTGAGGAATCTACAGAATGCAGACACCCTGATCCATTTTAGGGGGTGGTAGAGAGAAATAGAAAGTATTTCAGCAATCACGTGGCACAAAGGAGAGCTGGAGATGGGGCACCGCCCTGGTAGGGACTCCATCTCTCCAAATTTATAGTCTAATCAAGGAATATTTAATTATTTTGTTCGCCATCAACATCAAAATGTCTCTGATGTTTGGAAACTTCTGGAAGGTGAGACTACAAACATTTGAGGTTAAGCAAATGGCCCGATGTTACCAGTTCTCTGCTCCCACAGCAGAAGGCTGGGCTTCTGCAGCCAGAATCCTGTCCTGCTTCTGGGGTCTTTGGTAACTTGCCAACCCTTTCTGGGGGTTTGCTCCAGATTCCTCCATGAAGTAGCTGTGTGGCCTTCTCCCCAACCCCTACCACACGTGACAGTGCTGTGGGCTGATTCAACCACACGGCTGAGCAGGTTTCACCCACTTGATACCTAGTGTTGAATCTAGTTGAGAAGTGGGTGAGGCCAGGGCAGATGGGAGAGTAGCTGCACCGCAGAGGTCTCCACGGGGAAGGAGCAATAAATCCTTCAGGAATGTCGGTCAAAGGCACCCGCCCAAGCATGGCACCCAGGCAAATCTTGCCAGACCGCATCATGTTACCTGCTCATTTGAGTGCCAGGAGGCTTTTGTCAAGGTAAGGTAAGGAAGAGCTTCTGGTGTCGACAGCCAAGTTCTCGTTGACTCAAGTTTCAAACTTCACACTGATTTCTATTCTTGTTATTTAATTTCCTTCTCATCAGCCCGAATTAAATACCAAATACCATTCCCAGGTCTTCTAAAGTCCAATGGCCCCAATGCTTTGTTACCAACTTATATAAAAGTTTAAATTTCCTCTTTCCCTGCTCAAATTTCTGCCAAAACAGTCATCAGCAATGAAATTTTTGAAGATAATTAGCATATCAGATATCTGTAATAAGCTAATCATGTATTTCTTGGATTGTACTTCTCTGGTTAGCTGTTATTAATCACAAATATTATTCATGTCATTTGAAATATTCCTGTTGGCGGATGTTTTTATGCTTGAAGGATTCCAGCTAGAAGTCTTTAGCTGAGGATGTGGTCCCCCCCACCCCCACCCAGTTCCCCAGGAGAGCCCAGATTTGATCGCATCTTGTTGAACAGGGTTAACCTTCAGGGGAAATAGCATTAAGGGAAGTAATTATCCATTCACACTGAGCTGGCTACAAATAAAGTGAGAAAATCACCTCAGAACTCACATGAAAAACATAATGTAGTTAATATTAAATAAAAGGATTGGGTAACCAGCCTCTTTTTACAGTGTGTGCTGATGTGTCCTTGATCAGGGCCTGTTTTGTTTATGATTAATGAATGACTCACCTTGGGCTGTGTTCCGTTCAATGCATACCTCATTATGAATTTGAAGAGGTCATTTGTTCCTTGGATTTAAAATAAAAACCTCTTTGTACATTCAGAAGGTTAAGAGTTTGATATTGGTGCAAAATCAGGGCAGAGAAAACTTGGGAGACGTTTGCTTTGGGTTGTTTAGTGTTGTTGTTAGCGTTGCTCCTTTCTGAGTTTTAGAATTTGGAGAGAAATTCTGAGCCTGGGTTCTGACTGCAAAGTAGATCTTAAAGCTATGTGACTTAGGTTCAACTTACCTGTGGCAGCAATACTGCCCGATGGTGGTGTGAGTCAGAAGGGCTCTCCTTGCTGCGCCAGGAGGAGCTTGAGAGGGGCGTTCAAATGGCACAAAAATGAATCAAAAGTAAACAAAATTGAGGCCCAAGTACTCAGGTAGGGTTGATGCTGTCTCTTCTTTCCACCTCGTCCACCAGCCTCTCTTTCAATATTTTCTTTTCTTCTTCAAAGTCATCCGTGGTGCTCATTTGAATTTAATTTCATTCATATGGAAATGTCAGAATGGGCAGGAGTTTGCAGTGCAGTTGCCCAGGCACTACACAACCCAACTGGGGTGCAGAAGGCCATAACTGGGTTAAAGGACTGTATGCTTTTTTTGTTTTTGCAAAATTCTTGGTAAAGAATTATATATGTACATGTATCTCTTGATCATTATATATACACACCAGGGCACAACAAAAACATGCCATGAACGCATATCAAAGGATCACAGATACTGACGATCTGAATGTCTAGATTTTGTTTTGTTAACTCAGATGAGGGGACTGCTCCCCAGGAGAGGGATGTTGTGTGTTTGGGACACAGCCCCCCATGGGCAGATTGCACATTCATAACCCCCATCATTTCCAGCAGTGCACACACAAACGTGTGGTTTGGCCACCTGTGGGCCCCACCATTGCTCAGTTAATGATCTTTCCACAGGGATTTGTGTGTTCACTTGTGCATTCAAATGAGGGCTTGTCACGCAGAAATAAAAGCGTATGCATGAACAGACCCTGGCGGCTGACTAAGGATACCCGCTTCATGGTAGACATAGTCCATTAGTCACCTAGCCAACTTTTTTTTTAAGTCAAGTTATTCTTTATGTGTGAGAGAAACTATGTCCTTTGATCACAGCCATTAAGATGGGATTAAATAACAGCAAATCTCAGAGACCAAAAAATTACTCCTGGCTCCATCACTAACTACCTGTGTGACCTTGGGCAGGCCGTTTTCCCTCTCTGGGCTTGAGAGTTGTTGCTATAAAATGAAGACTTCTGACTAGACAGACGTTTTCATTAATCCTTATTGCTGTTATTCTGATTTTTTTTTCTATTTTAGACATCATGCCTCTGCTTTCAATGTTCTATGATTCTGTACAACTATAAGAACAGCTAAGACAGCTCGGCGCCTGTGGCTCAATCGACTAAGGCGCCAGCCACATACACCTAAGGTGGCAGGTTCAAATCCCCAGCCCAGGCCCGCCAAACAACAATGATGGCTGCAACCAAAAAATGGCCGGGCGTTGTGGCGGGCACCTCTGGTCCCAGCTACTTGGGAGGCGGAGGCAGGAGACTCACTTGAGCCCAGGAGTTGGAGGTTGCTATGAGCTGTGATGCCATGGCACTCTACCCAGGGGGATAGCTTGAGGCTCTGTCTCATAAAAAAAAAAAAAAGATTTGATTTCTCCATCATTTTTGAAGCTTAGTTTATCAGGATACAGAATTTTGGGCTCAAAATTGTTTTGTTTAAGAATGTTGAAAGTGAATGACCATTCTCTTCTGTCTTAGAAAGTTTCAGTTGAAAAGTCTCCTGTCATCCTAATGGCTCTGCCTCTATAGGTCAGTTGATACTTACTCCTAGCTGCTTGCAGAATTTTTTCTTTCATCTTGACTTTGGACAGGTTCATTACAATGTGTCTTAGAGAAGCTCTGTTTGAGATAAGATGACCCGAGATTCGATATACATCTGAAAGGAGTGTGTCAGGGTCTTTAGTAAAACTTGGGAAGTTTTCATTTATGATAGTCTCCAGTAGGGCTTCCATTCCTTTGGGACAATCTTCTTCCCCTTCAGGAATCCCTAGTATTCATGTTTGAATGCTTCACAGAGTCTCTCAATTCTCTAAGCACCTATTTTGCTTTCTCTCTCTTCTTTTCTTCCTCTTTAATTACCTGGGTTAACTTGAAAATTTTATCCTGTAGCTCTGAGGTTCTTTCTTCTCCACTGTCTAACCTACTTTTGATACTTTCTATTGCATCTTTACATTCCTAGATTGTCTCCTTCATTTTCTTAAGCTCTGCCACATCCTATTTGTATTCTACATATCTTTCATCTGGCTTTTGGTTCTGTTTTTCCATTTTCTTATTCATCCCCTTTATTGTCTTTATCATCCATATGGCTGGATTTGTTGATTTTCTTTGTCCATAGTTGGTCCTTACATAGGGATATGTCACACCATAGGGGTCGGGTCTGCCAGCTGTACCCAAAGAGAACACAAACAACTCTCAACTATTACGAACTTACTTGTAAAAACAGCCATCTTTAGTTATGTCCACTCATGTTAGAGGCCAACTTGTATAGCTTAGAGTTTCTGAATTAGAGGAAGAGACAGACATACACACAAATAAAAAATAAAAAGTTTCTAAACTAACTTCCAAGAAGAATATTTCATGTTTCTTAAAAAATGAGCAATAAAGTGTGCTCATTTAAAATTAATGTACATATACATTTTTAAAATTGAAAGTAATTGCAGCAATTGCTTAGAACTTAGGACAACAGAAAGATTTTGTTTTTTTCTTGGAGAGGAACATTCCATCACTGATGTTTAAAAATTCCTGGTGCTGAGTGGCGCCTGTGGCTCAAAGGAGTAGGGCACTGGCCCCATGTGCTGGAGGTGGTGGGTTCAAGCCCCGCCCCAGCCAAAAACTGCAAAAAAAAAAAAAAAAAGAAAAAAGAATTCCTGGTGCTTGGTGATAAGGAAAAGCCTGGGTCTCTCTCACCTTTTTTCTTCTATGAGAAGGACCCACTTCCAACACTCTTTGGAAGTGCTTTCCACTTTCCCTTTGTTCTTCATAAATTTTACCTTTGTTAACAGTGGAAAAAAGAAAAGAAAAGAAATGGGAAAAAAAGAAAGAAAAGGAAAAGAAAAGAAAGGAAAGGAAATAAAAGGAAGAAAAGCAGACTGAATTTAGTCACTTTTATTCCTGCTGGTCTGGGCCTTGGCACACTTGGCCATCCTTGCTGCACTGAGGGAGAAGAGATGGGGTAATAGGGAGCACTGTTATGCATAAGAGGTCCAGGAAGGCTCTCTGATGAGGGAGTCTTTGAGCAGAGACCTGAGGGAGAGAGGGAGGGAGCCGTTCCACTGCCTGGGGAGGATGATTCCGGGAAGGACAAAAGTTCTACAGCCAGAATGTGGTTGGTGTGTTTGAGGGATGGGGAGAAACCCTGTGACTGGAGGAGAAGTGCTGGGAGGTGTGGGAGCTGATGAGGTTAGAGAAGTAACAAGTCACTGTGGGGGCAGGGAGATAGCATCTGAGCCACACGCACCTGTTCCCATCACATTCCTTCACACTGGGTGATATGGGGTCTGCCTGCTGACATCCCACTGGATGTCTAGTTAGGAAAACTTGTTTGAATCAAATATCTCCCACTTAACAGAATTCATTTATATGCTCCTCATTTACCAACATGGGCTGTGGTGTCTTAAAGGGCTATGGTATTTATTAAATAAGATAGCGTTTGTGAAAGTGCTTTGTCTTTCACAAACTGTCTTAAAGGGCTGTGGTGTTTATTAAATAAGATAGTGTTTGTGAAAGTGCTTTGTAATCGCAAAGCACCATGATAAGGCCTACCCTTGTTGTGCTGCTAGCATAGGGAGGGAAAACTTTCTCCTACCCTTGTAGGTGCTAGGGCTGGCCCAGGAATTAAACTCAATGTAGGAAAATTTAACAAGAGAAAAGTGCACATATTTTTAAATTTATGTGGGAGTCTTCAGAAGGAAAGGAGTGGCCCAAAGAAGCTATTAGGTTTAAAAGTTTATACAGAAGGAAGGACAAATTGCAGGAATGTGAGAAGGCCAACGGGCTTGAGGGAGGGACAGTGAATTGCAGGACAGTGACTACCAGGAAAAATATGAGGCAAACTAATGGAAGACGAGGATTATCATAGCTGGTGTGTTTGTACACATCCATGTCTGCATCGATTCCCAGTGTCTGATGATAAGAATGTGCTCCTCAAATCTCGAAGAACTCAAAATAGACCTTCCATTTGATCCTTCAATCCCATTACTAGGCATCTACCCAGAAGAAAAAAATCATTTTATCATAAAGACATTTGCACTAGATTGTTTATCACAGCTCAATCTCCAATCACCAAGCTGGGGAAACAACTCAATGCCCATCAACCCAGGAATGGGTTAACAAACTGTGGTATATGTATACCATGGAATACTATTCAGCCATTAAAAAGGCAAGACTTTACATCTTTTGTATTAACTTGGATGGAGTTGAAACACATTCTTCTTAGTAAAGCATGACAAGAATGGAAAAGCAAGTACTCAATACTAATATGAAGCCAGTTGATGACCTAATGCACACCCACATAAGAGAAAAACTCCAATTTAATTCAAGTTGGGGGAAACAGAGAGAAGAGGAAAAGGGAGGAGGGGGGAGGACTAATGTGCTTCCATCTAATGGGCCCAATGTGAGAGTATCTGGCTTATCTCCTGGGGCCAGTACAGAACTACAACAGTGACCTTACCTAACAATGCAAACATTGTAACCTAATTGTTTGTACCCTCATAATAAGATGAAAAAATAAAATAAAAACAAAAACAAAAGAATGTTCTCCTCTCCCTGAAACAAGAAGGGCAGGAAATGTCACAAGCCTTATCTGTCCAGTCCCATGGACTTTCAGCTCGAGATATGTCAAAACATCATGTTCGGGGTGGCATGTTCCAAATGCTTCGCTATTCTGAGAGGGTGACGCGGGACTGCTCGAGAATCACAGCAGGGGAGACTTTGTGCTCCCACTCTGCCGTCCTCTTCCCACGGGTCTCTGGGTCCTTCCCCTTCAGGGAGGCCGCAGTAAACCCTGACAGGCGGGCTGCTCCCCATCAGTGTGACAGGAGGTGCCTCACCACCCACGCTGACAACGGTTAACCACGCTAAACACTGTAAGATAACCTTCATTTGCAAATCTGATGAGCGAAATTGCAGGGTTCAGTTCTAGCAGAGGGGGGAAATGAAGCTCAAAATCATTGTTTCCACATCTAAGATTAGCAGCTGGGAAACACAGTATATCTGTAAAATGACAGTGTCGAAGATGCCACAGCTTTGCATGGTGCCGGCACAGGGGCAGAAGAGGAGCCACCTCAGAGAGGAGAAACGGCCGCATGACTCAGAGAGGCCACTGAGATGCACGCACTAAGCGTTTGCTGCATACCAGACCGGGCTACCTCGGCATCGGGGGCCCAAACTACTGACAGAGGTCTTTGGAAAAGATTTAATAACCCAAAGGAAAACATGAGCTGCCTTTCCCTTCTTTCTCTTTCCTTGCTCAGAAGAATGTGTTCTTTCCCTGAAGAAATACTGCTTTATATAAGTCAAGTATGGAAGGCGAGGATGGGATGAATACGGGCTAAGGAGTCTTCCCGGAAGAAATCGAACCTCTCCCTTACATTTCCATGGGATGTTTATTTCTGCATCGAAGTCAGTAATTTACAAGGGCTCTGGGCTTCCCACAAACCTGAGTTTGAATTGCCTGTGAAACCTGGGGCAAGTTAGTTAACATTCTAAGTTTTTGTTTGCTCTTTTCAGTAAAAGGAGATAGCAAGAGTAACCAATTGGTAGTACTGTGGTGAGGATTAAATAAGATCCTGTGTGTAAAGCGCAGCGGTGCTGGGCATGTGTGAGTGTCCCATAAATGCCAGTCATTTACATTACTATTAGGGGAAATTACATAAATAAAGCATATCAGGTAGAAAAAGTAAAGGAAGAACGTAGTCAACATTAAGAAGAACTGATAGTTTTCTGGGACTTATCCAACATAACTTTGCCATAATACTTAGTCCAAGTGAATTATTATTTTAAAGGAGTACATTTAACAAAAAGCACTTAAAAATACACTTGGTTTAAAATGTCTTAGATAATGTGAATTCCTGTTTAAGATAAATACACATGATGAGATTGAAATATAGCATTGATATTTTCAAAGCAAACATTTCTTTTAATATGTATATTACCAATAGATAGTTATCCTCTATACGACAGAAGATTTTAAATGAAAAATTTCAGAAATGAACAATTCATAAGTTTTAAATTGCATGCTGCTCTCAGCAGCATGATGAAATCTCCCACCATCCTGCTCTGTCTGGCCTGGGCCTTGGATCCTTTAACTTACCTTGTCCTCGCTGTCTATGCTACCTGCCCTCTCGTGATCAGAGGCCTAGCTGCTTGTTATCAGTTCGAATTTCATGGTATGGAGGTTCTGGTGTTCAAGTAACCTTGATTTTACTCAATTATGGCCCCAAAGCCCCCGAGGAGGGATGCCAGCAATTTGGGTATGCCAATGAGAAGCTGTCGGGCTTCCTCTAAGTGACAAGATGAAAGTCCACACCGCAAAGAGGAAAAGGAAAAAACTGCATGCTGAGGTTGCCAAGAGCTCCCGTCAGAACAGATCTTCTATCTGCGAAATGGTACGGAAAGAAAAAGAAATTTGTGCTAGTTTTACTTTTCCATCTGAAACTGAAACACGTCACAGTGTGTGATGTGTGCTTGGTTAAGGTAGAGAAATGGTATTAAATCTGTGGGTGGAAGGTATGAACAGAAATGTTCTGATAGTTGACAGTGTGTCGTGCCAGAAAGCATGGAGTCTATACAGAGCTTTCAGCAAAGGATCCCCTGAAAGGAGTGACACCAAGTCATTTGTTGCAAGTAAGGAGTGGTTACGTAGATTTAGGAATACAGAATCCAGGTCAATGGTAGCCCAGCACTATCTCATATCGCATCATCTCACATTATCACAAGAAGGGTTAGTACAGTATAATACGATATTTTAACAGAAAGAGATCACATGCACATAACTTTATTATACAATTGCTCTGTTTTATTTTTGGTAGTTAATCTCTTTCTGTGACTGCATACTTATGCTACATTAAACTTTATCATAAGTTGCAGGGGTAGGACAAAGAATAGTTTATGTAGGGCAGGGGTCCTCAAACTTTTTAAACAAGGGGCCAGTTTACTGTCCCTCAGATAGTTGGAGGGCCAGACTGCATGCCCCAGGGCGAGTTGGCTGCTAAGCAGGACAGGCAGCGGCAGCAAAAGGATGCCTAATGTAGGGCTTGGTACTGTCTACAGTTTCAGGCATCCACCGGGGCTCTTAGGATGTATAGATAAGGAGGGGACTACTGCGTACTACAGTCTGAGAGCAGGAGAAGATGAGATTTTGCAGGAGAAGCAGTAAGGCAGGGAAAAAAGGGATAAATTCTTCCTTCCTTTGCTTTTTGTTCTATTCAGGTCCTCAACAGATTGCATGATGCCTACCTACACTGGGGAAGGAATCTACTGTACTGAGTCCACAGATTCAGATACTGATATCATCTAGAAATACCCTCATAGCCACATCCAGAAACGACGTTTGATCTGTGCACTCTGGCCCCTACGCAAATTGACACAGAAAATCAATAACTCCAATGACCAAGTGGGATTTGTCTCAGGAATACAAGCTGGTTCAATATTCGACAATCAATCACTGTAATCTACTGCATTAACAGTCTTTAGAGGAAAAACCACATGGTTGTATGAATTGACACAGAGAAAGCATTTGACAAAATTCATCATCCATTCGTAAAACTTTCTCAGCAAACTGGGAATACAAGGAAATTTTCTCAGCCAGATAAAAGACATCTATGTAAACTTACACCAATATCATACTTAATGGGAAAAGACTGAATTTTTTCCCCTACCATCAGTAGTAAGACAAGTATATTCTAAAGAATAGGGGTACATATTTAGGAGACAAAACTCCAAAGCAAAGCAAGGATTAATTATTATCCAATCTAGGATAGCTGTTCCCTCAGGGAAGGAAGGGAAGTAGGCCTTCTGGGGTGCTGACAATGGTTTATTTCTTGATCTAATGGCAGTTTCATACAGCTCATATCACAAAAATTTGTTAAGTTGTATACATTTTTTTTATGAACTTTTCTGTATTTGCATGATATTTATCAAGAAAATGAAGAAAAAAATGCATATTTAAAAATGTAATACTGATTTTATTAGGAGGAATAATTTAGCACCCTATTCCTCAAGACTTTCTATATTTTTAATATTAACACAAGCATTTAATAAGCAGTTGAAGTAGTGAAGTGCCTTCAAGCATTTTCATTTTCATCAAACCAAGATTGTGGCATAGCTACTCAGCCCACAAGAATAGTCTTGGTTTTCTCATCTGCACAGAGAGGGGCTTGTTAGAAAATTGTCCTTCCTAGCTCTGAGTGGGGTCGGCACATGGCACATGGACAAACGCAAGGACATCAGATGGTATCTCTTTAATCTGTTCCCAGCTTCAAGCAAACCCTTTCTGATTAAAAAAACAATGTCAGAAATTGGTCTTAATTACCTAAAAGCTTTTTAATGTAAGTTCCTTAGGAGATTATTTATAGCAAGGCCATTTAATGTAATTAAGATCATTCCGTGTACATTAAAAAAATTATTTTAAAATCCAGTGATGGCTCAAAATAGCTTTCCTAATTTTTCAGGCTTCACTTGTTTAAAATGGTGCTTAAAACAAAAATCTGGATCAAGGAATTTTGAATAAACAAGTATGGAGAGAAAACTAAGAGTGAGGGAAATTCCCATAATTAATCCTAATTAATATCAGTACTACGCAAAAGAATGTAAGCAGGCTTTGGTAAAAGTTCTTGCAATATAATTTTTTTTCCAGAGTTGGAGAAAATGGCTTAAAACTTGAGTTTTTATAATTAACATACATTCACTGTAAAATTTAAAAGTTCTTACTTTGGGACAAAGTCGAGGACTTTCTAAAACATATAATAAAGTAGACTATCTTTGTCTTTTGTTTCACATGTTCAAGTTTTAAATTTGAAGGTCACAAAATCT
Organism: Galagoides demidoff; assembly: GCA_963574575.1. NCBI lineage: Eukaryota > Metazoa > Chordata > Mammalia > Primates > Galagidae > Galagoides > Galagoides demidoff. The sequence goes on along the minus strand of CAUYQV010068996.1, from coordinate 16,273 downwards.
AGAATGCCCTTCCTTGTGATACCTTTTTATCTCTTCTATGCCTACAAATAGTTCCCCATACACATCTCATTTGTCTAATTAGTCTCATTCATTTACTTAATAATATTGAGCATCTACTATGTGCAGACACTGTTCTAGATAACACATCAGAAAACAAAACAGGCAAAACTCCTGTCCTTGTGGAGCTTATTTCCAAAGGGAAGAGATAAAAAGCATTGCAAGTATATGACATATTAAAAGGTAATAAGGGCATTTGGGCTGATTCCACATCTTGGCAATTATGAACATGAATAGATTAATCAACTGTGGTATACATTCGCCATGGAATACTATTCAGCCATAAAAAAGATGGAGACTTTACATCTTTTGTATTAACCTGGAGAGAGTTGGAGAACATTCTGCTTAGTAAAGTATCCCAAGAGTGGAAAAGCAAGTATCCAATGTACTCAATACTAACATGAAACTAGTAGAGAAACAAATACACACCCATGCAAGAGAAAATCACATTTAAACTCAAGTGGGGTGGGGGTATTGGTGAGCTATCACCTAACAGGCACAATGTAAGGATGTATGGCACACCTCCTGGGTGAGGGGCACAACTACAACTGTAACTTGGACCGTACCTAACAAACACAAATAATGTAACCTAATCGTCTATACTTCATATTACTATGAATATATATATTTTTTGAGACAGAGTCTCACTATGTTGCCCTCCATAGAGTGCCATGGCATTATAGCTCACAGCAACCTCAAAATCTTTTGGGTTTAAGCAATTCTCCTGCCTCAGCCTCCTAAGTAGCTGGGACTATAGGTGCCCGCCACAACACCCAACAAGTTTTGGGCCATAGTTGTCAATGATGTTTAGCAGGCCCGGGCTGGGCTCAAACATGCCACTTCCAGTGTATGTGGCTGGCACCCCAGCCACTTGAGCTATAGGCACGGAGCCAGTTTGAAATTTTTTTAAAAAGGTAATTTAGGTTATGGGAAAAAACCTGTGCAGGGTAATGGAGAGCACCAGTGCCAGGGCAGGGGCTGGGAAATGGAGGCTTGTTGTGATTATAAATAAAGTGGTAAAGAGTAGACCTCATGTAAGGAAATGACATTTGAGGAAGACAATTTAATGGAGATCAGAAAGTAAATTGCAGAGATCCATGGGGGAAGAACATTCTAGGAAAAGGGAACACCATGTACAAAGTCTCTGCGTCCAAAAGGTACTTGGAATAATCAAGGAATGGCACAGAATTCACTAGGACTGGAGCAGAGTGAACAAACGGAAGAATGGTCAAGGATGTGGTCAGAAGACTAAGGAAGGTCTTGAGCAATGTTGTACTGTCTCTGCCATATACTCTGGATAAAATCAGAGCCACTGGAGGGCTCATGCTAACATGGATTTTGACAGTATCACCATGGCTACTCTGTTGAAAATAGCCTGTGGGGAAACAAGGGTAGAGGGATCTGTCAAGAGGCTATTGCAGTGATGCACATGAGGTGTGAAGGGGGGACCACTGCGTAACTGGGAGGTGGAAGGAAGCAGTCAGAGTTTGGGTATGTACTAAAGGTAGAGACAATATAATTTTCTGATGGAAAGATGGAGTTGTCATCAGCTGAGATGAAGAAGAATATGGGTAGAGGAGCGATGGACAAGATTAGATCAGATTTGCCATGTTAAGGTGAGATACCTATTTGACAATTAAATGACAATGCTGAGTAGTGTACTGAGTTGTGTACTCCCTCCAGAATTCACGTCCACCTTGAATCTCAGAATATTATCTTATTTGGAAAATAGCTCTTTGCAGATGTAAGTAAGTAAAGTGACGTCATACTGGATTAGATTGGGCCCTAAATCCAGTGACTGGTGTTTTTATAAGAAGGACAGGCGAATACACAGAGACACACCGGGAGCACTCCATGCCAGGGCAGAGCAGAGATGATGCCAAGGACTGCCAGCAAGCACAGAAGCTGGGGAGAGGCGTGGAACAGCTTCTCTCTCAGAGCCTCCAGAAGTAACAGACCTTGCCGGCACCTCGAATTCACTTTTGGTCTTCTGAAATATGAGAGAATAATTTTCTGTTTTAAGCTATCCAGTTGGTAGTAATTTGTTATGACAGCTCTAGAAAATTAAATAGGCAATTGAAACTATGAAAGTGAAGTTTAGACAAAAGGTCTAGATTGGATATATAAATTTGTAAATTGGGAACTTATAGGCAGTATTTAAAGCAGTGGTTCTCAACCTTCCTAATGCTGCGGACCTTTAATACAGTTCCTGTGGGTCACAACCCACAGGTTGAGAATGACTGATTTAAAGCCAAGAAATTAAATGTCAAGCAAATGTAAGAAGGGAATTAGGGAAGAGAAGAGAACCAAGCACTGAAGGCGAGGGCCCTTAGTGTCAACAGTTTGGACATGTGAGGAGGAACCAGGTAAGGAAAGTCACTAGTGAGGTAGGAGGGAAGACGTAAGATGTGATGACCTAGAAGTCAAATGATGTCAAGTGAAGTGAAAAGTCTTTCAGATAAAGGGTGGTCAGCTAAACCATCGTGCAAGACAAGAAATCAGAATTTAGGGCAGCACCTGTGGTTCAGTGAGTAGGGCACCTACCCCATAAACTGAGGGTGGCGGGTTAAAACCCAACCCCAGCCAAATTGCAACAAAAAAATAGCTGGGTGTTGTGGCAGGCACCTGTAGTCCCAGCTACTTGGGAGGCTGAGGCGAGAGAATCGCCTAAGCCCAGGAACTGGACGTTGCTGTGAGCTGTGTGACGCCATGGCACTCTTATCAAGAACGATAAAGTGAGACTGTCTCCAAAAAAAAAAAAAGAAAAGAAAAGAAAAAAAATCAGAATTTAGCATTGAATTGATTAACATGATGGTCATTTGACAAAGTGTTTTGCTGGGGTGCTGGGAGGGAAAGCCCGATTGGTGTGAAGAGGATGCGAGCAAAGGAATTGTAAATAGTAACTATAGCAAAACAATGTTATTTTGCTTTAAAAGGAATAATCAAAATAGGGTCTCTGGCACTCTGGGAAACTAAGGTGTGTGGATTTCTTGGGCCCAGGAGTTTGAGATCAGCCTAAGCAAGAGTGAGACCCTGCCTCTACTAAAAATAGAAAAATTATCTGGGCATTGTGGTGGGCACCTATAGTCTTAGCTACCTGGGACTGAGGCAAGAGGATCACTTGGGGCCAAGAGTTTGAGGTTGCTCTGAGCTATGAGGCCATGACCCTCTACCTAGAGCAACAGAGTGAGACTCTGTGTCAAAAAAAAAAAAATGGGGTTTCTGGAGAAGTTAATGGGGTCAAGAGAGGACTATTTTAAAACAGACAAAGTAACAGTATGTACACATATCTATGTAAATGAAAAAGGGAGTCAGAAGAGAGTTGAAAGTCAATCTGAATAGAAGATTCAGGGAATAAGTGATGTCCTGTTTATGGGAGAAGTGCTGTCCATCACTGGAGTGAGGACTCACACCTGAGTACTGAGTACTCAAAAGGTGGGAAGTCCAAATTGAGATGTGCTGCATGTGTAAAATACACATCGGATTTCAATAGCTTAATACAAGAAGAAAAGAATATAGAAATAGTTTTTTAGGAGGTCAAGGAGGGAAGGTCGCTTTGAGGTATCAAATTTGAGACAAGCCTGGCCAACATAGCAAGACTCTATTGCTAAAAAAATAAACTGGTGTAAGTAGCACACAACTACAGTCCTAGCTTCTAGGGAGGCTGACGCAGGAGGATCTCTTGAGCCCAGGAGTTTGAGGCTGCCATGAGCTATGATTGCCTAGACAACAGAGTAAGAGTGTTTCAAGAAAAAAAAAGCTTATTAATAACTTTTATTGATTACATGTTGAAATGATAATATTTTGAGCACATTGAATTAAATGAAAGATATTAAAAATTATTTTCATTGGGTGGTGCCTGTGGCTCAGTGAGTAGGGCACCTGCCCCATATACCAAGGGGGGCAGGTTTGAACCCATCCCCACCCAAACTGCAACAAAAAATAGCTGGACATTGTGGTGTGCACCTGTAGTCCCAGCTACTCAGAAGGCTGAAGCAAAAGAATTGCCTAAGCCCAAGAGCTGGAGACCCCACAGCACTTTACCAAGGGTGACAAAGTAAGACTCTATCTCTTAAAAAAAAAAAAGTTTTTGTGTGTGTCTTTTTCATGTGGGTATTATGAAAATTGAAAACTCACTCCATTTGTGCCTCACATTCTATTTCTATTGGACACATATGCTCTAGGGCCAACGTGTAGAAACTGGCCTTAGTTAGGAGCAAGGACAGCTTGCTCCAAGACAGAAAGCAGAATATAGGAACTTGAATGTTATTTGGTGAGTGGAGAGAGGAGTGTATATTTGAAAATGGCTTTGATTTTTCTCAGTGAACCAAGAGGCAAGATTATTCATAAGTTGAATTTAATTAATTTGTATAGAATTTATTTTGGTATAGTGTCTAAGGTTAGGTGCTAAATAATTTCCCCCTGTTAAATTATGCACTGGCTGACAGACCAAAGAGACTCCTCCTGCTGGCTAACTGAGGTGCTCAGGTTAAAACACACCCAACCAGCTATGGCTGGGTGAGGGAGAGGTCACATATTCTGTGTTCTGAAAAAGATGTAAAAGTGTCACCCAACCGCGCTCTCTACAAACAAGCCAAACCAGCTCTGTTTTTGATGCTAAGATAAACTTCATCCTGACCTTCCAGACTCCTACCTGTTCTTTGAAAGAAATATCTGACAGGGATGTTGGTGGTGGGCTTGGAAACCATCCAATCAGGGCTCAACTATTTTCTTTTCTTTTTTTTCTTTTTTTCCTTTTTTTTTTAAATTAAATCATAACAGTGTACATTAATACTATCATGGGGTACAGTGTTTCTGTGGCTCAACTATTTTAACCAATCCTAACTGAACAAATTTGAATCCTTCATTAGCATAAATGGACCTGATTGGGAACCCAAGTCAGAACTTTCTCTGTTTGAGTTAGACCTTATCTTTTTCTTCTGCACATTTCATAGTCATTTGTTAACACCTCAGATAATTAACCATTTTTCCCAGCACCATTCATTGAGTAAGAATTCTTCCTTGTTAATGTGTGATGCCTCCTTTTTTATAAAACAAATTGTGTGTGTGATCTGTTTCTGAGCTGTCTACTCTACTGATGTGATGAGGCTTGAACCTGTCCCTCAATGATTTAATTATTGTGGCTCTATAATACACTCTGTATGTTAGGAACAACCATCCTATCCCTTCCCCTGCTCCTTAAGAGTTCAGATGAAATTTTAAGATATTTTCCCAAGTCCCAAAAACTGTGCAGTAGGAAATTTGCTTGAAATTACTCTCTAAATATATAAGTTATTTGGGGACAAGGGACTTCTGTTTTGCCAATTAGTGTCTTGGCATATCTTTCCATTTAGTAAATCATTTTTCTTTCTCTGTAATTTGATAATTCTTCATTATACAAACATCACACATTTTTTTCTTCTTTCTTGGGATTTTGACTTGGGGCCTGTATTGCTATTACAAATATAGTCTATATGCCCTCCTTCCCCCACCATTGGAGTTTGTCATTGGGAAAGGCCAGTACTAGAATACTGGAGTTGTGTATATGCATCTTGAATTTATTCTAGCACTTATCAAGAACCTACTGTGTTTCAGGCCTTGTGCAAGTGCTAACCTTCAGAATAAGCCTGAGGAAACTGAGATCGATTAATTTGTTATTTTAATAGTTTTTCAGTCCATTCTCTGAAGTTTCCTCTGAATGCAATTATATTGTCTGCACAAAATGATAACCATGCCTCTCCCCTTTCTATAATTACACCTTTTATTTCCTTCCTTTGCCATCTTTCAGGGCAATCTGAACATCATTTAAATCTCCTTTAATGACTCAGGCACATCATTATGAAGACTAGCTACCAGGCATTTGCAGCAATACTAATAAGTTACATTGAGCTGTTGCCCCTAATTGAAACTGCTGGGTCTGCTATTAGTTTCCTAGGTATTGCTTCTGTTTTTTAGCCTGTACTTCACCTATTCTGTAGTTTCTATTCTGATAAATAATAAACTGTTAAGCTAGTAGGCTTAGTTTTAGACTAATTTCTATAAGGAAAGAAAAAAGGTAAATATCTGTGTAGTTGGAGGGTTCCATTGGAAAGTGGTGTTCATGGCAGCTGGTTTGTGTTCAGAGACACTCTCCACCTAGGGATAGGTCGGGCTATAAAAACCTGACCTCTGGTAACGGAATGCTCTTGTACTAAATTTTATTTAAAAATAACTAGCATGGGTGTTAGAAAACATGGCTTCTCATTTCTATTATGAATTTGAAATATTCATCACTTCTACCTTCTGGGTCTCAAGTAGAAAATGGCTGCAGTAGGATGACAATGTTAATATCATTCATTTGTGTAAGTATCATGTTACATTTTTCTAGACTGTTTCACATGGATTTTTTTTACCTGTTCCTTCTACTAATCATCTTAAATGATCATGCCAAAAACTGTCATTCTCATTTTATAGATAAGAAACACTGAAGCCCTTGGGCAGCGCCTGTGGCTCAATGTAGGGTGCCATCCCCATATATCAAGGGTGGCAGGTTCAAACCCGGCCCTGGCCAAACTGCAACAAAAAAATAGCAGGATGCTGTGGCGGGCGCCTGTAGTCCCAGCTACTCGGGAGGCTGAGCAAGAGAATCGCCTAGGCCCAGGAGTTGGAGGTTGCTGTGAGCTGTGTGATGCCACAGCACTCTACTGAGGGTGATAAAGTGAGACTCTGTGTCTATAAAAAAGAGAAACACTGAAGCCCAGGAGACTGGGTTGTACAGACTGGCAGGTGTTTCTAGAGATTGAGCCTGAGCCTTGGTCTGATGTTTCCTAGTTCACTGCTCTTTCCTCTACTGTGCTTTCTTTACACCTTAAAATCCATCAAAGCAAATGCCCCTAGATGTACTAGTTAGCTGGCAAACCACTGGTAGATTTTTGTCAGGCTTATGGGAGGAATGGAGAACATTCTCCCCCATCCTCTACTATTAGCACCCAAACCTAGAGTAGTCCACGTTTTCTAGAGTAGTTTTTCTCCCCAAAGTGAACTAACTCCTTATTTCCAGGGCCTGGGGTCTGGTTTTCTGGGACAGTGTATGTGAGAACTATAGAGCTTTAATTATAAAGTTAGAGGGCACAGTCTCCAAGATGACCCTCGATTCTGACACCAGCTGCAGTTACAGGGTTCTCAAAACCACTCCCCAATTTGGTATTCTCAGAAACACAGAACTCACTGAAAGCTGTTATATTCACAGTTATGGTTTATTACAGGGAAAGGATACAGTTTAGGAGTAGCCAAAAGGAGACACAGAGGGCAGAGTCCAGGACTTCTAAAAGCAGAGCTTTAGCTGGCTTTTCCCTGGGGAGTCAGGATGTGTGCCACTTCAAAATGTGACACTGATGTGTGACAATAGAGGAAGTGGCAACTGAGGAAGCTCACCCAAGCCTGTGTCCAATTTTATTGGAGCCCCACTGCATAGGCATGGTTCATTGATTGATTGATTGATTGGTTGGTTGGTTGGTTGATCTCAGTCTCCAGGGGGCTGATACTGGGTAACCCCAAGCCCCCACCCAAAGTCACATTGCTGGTCTTGCTGGCAAGTCCAGCCCCAGCCCTAAGGCTTCATGAAAGAGGCCAGTCCCCACTCTAAATTGCTCTGACTATTCACTGTGACCCAAGGCCACCAGACAAAGAAAGACACTAGACATAATCTTCCAGAAGCCAAGGACAAAAGCCAGACTCCTTTTGGAGGTTAATTCTTCACTACACAGTGACATTTCTTTGCTTCCTGTGTAGTCAGGAAGAGAACTCAAGGACTTCAGCTCAAGAGCTTGGCCTTTTTGAAGAGAGAAATCACTTTGGCTGTGTCTGAAATACATGGTTCGTTCGCTCTCCAATGGAAAATGGGACTCACCCTACAGTTGGGAAATAGCCCTTAACCAATCAGTAACATAAGCAGAATACTCCAGGAGGCCTTGATTCTCTAATCAGCAGCTCAAATCATGCTGAGGAAATTGCACTTAATGTGTCATCCAAATTTCATGCAGACCCAAATTTCATTTAAATGTAGAAACAAAGATAACAGAGTGTATCCTAGGGTCATGTGCCTCTCTCCACATCATGCTGCTCTTTCCCTAGCACTCAAAATTCCCACCCTGCTGAGAAGTTACCCTACATCACCTTCCCAGACAGCAAAACTCCCATCAGAGAAGCCAACTATTTTTGACATGCTTCTTCAGTACACTTCAGATACAAAGTGCTCAATGAGCAAGAAAGATCTCCTTGGGGCCAGGCCTTGGACTAGCATTTAAAGGCAAATCAGCAATGTGATCTGCTCTCAGGGGTCTAGCAGTCTGGAAGGACCGGGAAAAGGCACACAGGGAACCCAAGGATTGAGAGAAGAGATAGTGCCACATAGACTCACCAGTAAAAGAACTGAGAAGTTTCTCCTTCAGAGCATGGGATACAAACCCGTGCCTGGCCCTTTCCGAGGCTGAGAAGCCTTTCCTGTGACCTATTTCTGAAACTTTTACTTTTCTTTAAAATCAGCCCTTTGGGATTTTTTTTTAATTCCAGCCCCAAAGTCCAGTGTGGAGCACTCCTCATTGGAATGCATTTCCACTGGGGTCAGGTTTCCTTAGCCACCCTTCTCCTTGATGTCTCCAGGTTCTCTACAGTCCCTGTGGTGGGTGACTCAGGGCAAAAATGCAATAGGACTGAGGCTCGGAGAGAGTGCTGGCGCTTCCTCTGTGAACTCTGGGGAGTCGTGAGAGAGGAGTTCATGCTCCTGGAAAAACAAGACCTGGCACTCAACAGTTTGCAAAGTTGCTCCCTCCACTGCTGGCTTAATGGATGACAAAATTCAGTTCAAAGGTAGGAAGTGATATGTGTGTGTATATATATATATATATTTTTTTTTTTTTTTTTTTTTGCAGTTTTTGGCCGGGGCCAGGTTTGAATCCACTACCTCTGGTATATGGGGCTGGTGCCCTACTCCTTTGAGCCACAGGTGCCGCCCAGAAGTGATTGTTTTATTTATTAAATTCTTTATTGGAATTTTTCTAGTCAACGATTTTTTTAAGCCAATAAATGGTTTCATTTTTCTAGTAACACAACCTGTGGTTAAGGCGGGAGTAGTAGGCGGGGTGACAGGGAGGGCAGGAGTAGCAGGTGGGTGACAGGGAGGTACGACCTTAGAAACAAGAGACTCCGAAGCCCTGTGTTAGGCGGTATGCAAATCTTGGGCAGTCACTCAGCTGCTACTTTAGTTTTCTCATCTGTAAAAAAGCAGCCAAGAGCCCAAGCCACCCACCCCAGTGTCGCATTAACTGTGCACCCTGCCAGGTCAATTTTCCAAAATTGTAATTTACCACTGGGTTAAACTTCGATCCTAAATGGCTCGTGATGCAGTTCCTCCCTTGGCCTTAGTCTGGCTCTGAGATGATCCCTTCAAGCTCAGAAGCTGATTCCATTTGACCACCCAACTCAATTCTTCTCATCCCTCAGTGGAATAAATTCTTATATCACTGCCCTCCAGCCAGAGACCGCCAGGAGCCCCCTGTATGGGTATCTCTGTATTGAGTTTATTAATCACTGCCAGAAAGGACACACGTCCTGGGGCGCCTCAAGTAAGAGGGTTTTAGAAAAGACCTGTTATGAGACATAGGCTTGTGTTTGCTGATTGGGGGGAAAGTTCAAAGGAGCTGGGTGTCTGCTGCAGTGGTTGCTGTATAAAAGGCATTTCTGTGATTAGTGTCAAGGGAGGGCAGACAAGAGGGAAGCTCAGGCCGCCATTGGTACAGAAGCAACTGTCACTCACGGAAGCTGGGAGAGAGGATGTTTGGTACTTTGTGGCTTGGGCAAGGCTCTTTTTGAGGCAAGATTGCTGAGGTTTTTATTTTTATCTTGATCTATCATGGTCACAGAGTGGCCTTGTCAGATGTGGATGTTTTATGAAATTCTTTTCCTTGCACAGAAAACACCAAAGCCAAACTGCCAGCGCCAGGCCAGCCCCAGGCAGCACCAAGGCCTACTGATAGTACCAGGCCAGCTCTCGGTTGTCAAGGCTGCTTTTTGCCCTTATCGTGGAGGGTCACTTAGTTATCTTCTGACCCCTCTACTACATCACAATCCTCTGAACTGGGATTAGGTGAGGGAAGGGAGGCAAATAGGGCACAAAATTTAGGAAGAACTTATTCCCAGGTGCCAGCCCACGGATGCATGACCTGGAGATCATTCCCGCCCTTGATTATCTCACTTCTGTCCTACTCTGCAAAATCTTTCAGTGCAGTCTCTGCCCTTCCTTCTCTGTCACTCACCCTAAGTCCTGCCCAGCTGCCTCCCAACACCAGACACAACTGTCCCTTCTTTGACTGGTCACCACAGTCCCTAAGTATCTACTAACTGCTTCATGTGGATTTGCTAGCTTTCTCCAATTGTGCTATAAAGCTTAACCTGGCTGCTCCTTTCTCTTCGTTCACACCTCAGTTTAAATGTGCCCCTGAGAGGGGACTGCCCAGCCCACCTTAGCTAAAATACTGTACACCTAACCCCAGTCACTCTCTGTCTCTTTACTTTGCTTTATTTTTTCACCCCGGGATCACTATCTGAGCAAGTCTTACTTGTTTACATGTTATTGTCTGTCTCCACCCACACCCCAGCTTTAGTTCTGTGATACGGGCGAGTGTTTGTCTGTCTTGTTCATCCCTGTATCTCCAGGGCTTTGCTGTGTTTATGTTTTCAACCAGCATATGCATTTGCTGCAATTGCATGAGCTCTACTAAGTGTGTGAGATGGAACTGGTGCCCTTGGTTATGTGTTGGGGCACCAGGGAGGGAAATTGGAATAGAACTGCAAAATCCTGGCCTGGGATATGGTTTATAATCCAAGTTTAATCAGTGACTGACTGATTTTGGACTAAACAGCTTTTAGCAGATGAAAAGCACAGGCTCACACATAAAATACTATTAATGGATGCCCTGATTGCCAATCATTTAAAAAGGTCTAATAACCCTAATTAGACTAATTCAAGTGGCCATATACAATAAGCAATTGCACCAAATTCTAGAAAAGAGAATTTTAAAATTCAGGATTCCCCCTGCTCAATTCTTTATTTTTTTTTTTTTTCAGTTTTTGGCCAGGGCTGGTTTGAACCCGCCACCTTGGGCAGATGGGGCCGGCGCCCTACTCCTTTGAGCCACAGGCGCTGGCCCCCCAATTATTTCAAAGCCATGAAGTTTTAAAATTATAAATTGGTGCGTATTCTATTCAGAATTGAATGCCTGCCTCTAGAATTCCTAAAGAGTTTTAGATGATGGGGCTGGAATAAAAATAACAATTTGGGGGGGGGGAGGGATGTCAAATAAGTTTTCATTTGTTTATTTAAGCCCTCCCTTACTTTTTATCATCTTTGGATCTTACAATCCTTTTTATAGTTGTCTGTAGTGAGATAACTTCTATTTTTATCAGCTGACCCTGACTTCTACACTGGTTGAATTCAGCTAATATTTATCAGGCAAAAGCATAGAGTTCACAGCCCCACACAAAGTAGGATTGAAGCCACCAATTGTCTGTCTCTACTCCTGGGGTAAGTGGCCATTTTTCATCTCTTGCCCCTCTATGTACTTTATTTATTTATTTATTCATTTATTCATGAATTCATTATTCATTTTTGAGATAGCGCCTCAAGCTGTCACCCTGGGTAGTGTGCCATGGCGTCACAGCTCACAGCAACCTCTAACTCTTGGGCTCAAGCGATTCTCTTGCCTCAGCCTCCCAAATAACTGGAACTACAGCACCCTATACAATGCTGGGCTATTTTTTTGTTGCAATTGTCATTGTTGATTTAGTTGGCCTAGGCTGGGTTCAAACCCTCAGTATATGTGGCTGGTGCCGTAACCACTGTGCTACAGGCACTATGTACTCTATGGATGTACTTTGATCAAATGACTTCTATAACTTTACCTAGAATCCACTGCTTAAACTGTTTACCCTTCATTGGTGTTCAGAATCCTTTGAGCGGAACTTGGTTGCTGGTATTTCTGAATTATAAATATCCTTTCCTACCTACTTTGGTTGAAATGGTTCTAGGTTGCAAAGTCCTAATATAACTGGTTGCACACCTAACACATCGTACTCTGTATATGCACTGAAGCAGGTCTGGAAGGCTGCCCAGAATGCCCTCTGGGGAAGAGCAAGTAGGATTTGGGAAAGAGGGTCAAGGCAGATGTTGGCTTATCTGCACTGTTTGTACTTTTTAATAGTGTATTTATAATTCATTTATATAATATATTAAAAAATAAGTTTAATTGAGAGAAAAAAGGCCTAACAAATGCCATGGTCCCAATTCTGTATCAAGGCTAGAAATAAGAGAAAAATCTCAGTGAGGTCATTCACGGTTTCACGAAACTCATGACCAGAGGAGAAACAGGAAGCATCTCTGGAGGGATGCGGGGACTCCTTTGTAGGAAACCATCCATGCACAGCAAATGTCCCGTTGGAGGATGGTTGACAGTCTGCAGCTCCTGCCCAGCCGCTCTCGGCTCTGCCCAGGACTGCCTTCCCTGCTCTCGGAGCTGCCATCCCACGCCACTGCCCTTTTGTGGTCTCCATTTCTGCTGCTATCCTGATACTGATGGGTGATCAATTACCATTCTTGTCAGCCACTGCCAATGTGTCAGTCACTGTGCTTGCTGAGCTCCTTACCACTCCTGAAGGAACTTGGTATGAGCACAGCTTTCCTGGAGTGACCAAATCTGGCTGGATCCCTAATTCAAGGGCAGCTAAAACCTGGATTCTGGTGAGCCACCCATGAGATATTCTGCCCTAAAAAGCTTTTTCCAATGAGGGTAAGCTGGCTTCAGCAGTCTGATTCTCGGAAATTAGAATGAAGAAACACTGAGAGAAGGGGGCAGTTTGTAGTGCAAGTTGTTGCTGAGAATGTTGCAAGAGAAAGGCCACTTGAAGGAGACCAGGCCATGAGGAGCTGGAGCTGGTTGGAGTAGAGAGGGAGGAGGACTGATGGGCACACAGATGTTCAAAGAAGGAGTATGAGTAAAAGGTGGGAAGGCCAGCAGATAACGAGAGAGAAGCACACTGTCAGGGAGTGAATGGGTCTTATCAATGGTGAATGGTCTTGGAGAAGACCTGGAAACCCCACTGCTGGCACTCCCAGCACTGCCTTGGCATCCAAATGACCTTCTCATTCCATGCTCCTTGAAACCTGGCTCTGATGCTGTTGCTACCCTTTATCAAACCAGATCTTTGCTTTTCCTGGGTTCCCTAAGACTTTACCATGAGATCACTGTTTCCTCTTTTCTAAAGAACGTAGCACATGCTTCATTATTTGAGGTGACCTAACACTAAGAGAACTAATTCAAATGGTCAGTTTGCCACATAGCTGTCCCCTCACTACAGAAAGCAGTGGGCCAGAGTGGGAAAGGCATGGCCTTCAAGCAGTCTGCTCTGAGTGTCAATCCAGGATCTGCTGAATGTGAGCTGTGAGACTTTAGGCAAGTGACTTAACTACTTCTGAGACTCATCTTTTCTGTCTTTAAATGGCTACTGCTCAGGATTGCGATGAGGCCCAACAGTGGTTTATGGAACCCCTGGCCTGGCGCCTGACACAGACTGGGCATTCAATGCAAGTTCATACCCTTCCTTCTTCTTTCTGGATACTTCCTGCCTTGCTCAATAAAGCCCGACCCACAGCAGTAGCTGTGGTTAAAATGTCTGCTTCCTGTCTCACTGGGGTCTGCTATTTGTTTTTGTGCTTTCACACTTACACAGTGACACTCAATCTGATCACAGTTGTAAACATGCGCTTTGGGTCCGTTTGGTGCATTTCATTGGATATTTATCAAGAGTTAATCAGGAGAAAATGTAAGAAACCCTGCCATGCAATCAATTGTGCAGGGTGGGGTGAGGGTAGGACTTTCTTTCTATCTATACCTGGCCAGCTTGAAAACAGCAGATATTTCTGGAGTCGCATTACCTGCAAACGGTCTGTAGAGATAGGAGGTCTGCACTACTCCACACGATGAGATCAAAGCACACAGTGGTTGAATCCCAGCAAACTGATTTCAGGTTTCACTTACCGAATTTTTGCAAATTTGTGATGGTGATTTGAACAATGTGATAAACATTGTATGAGTAGTGCTTCCCTCTCTTAACTAGATCTTACCTAGGACTAACTGAGATGTCATGTAGAAGTCTCCTGCATTTTGCCATAGACAAAGCTCATTAAATGCTGGTGGATGGATGACCCAATAGCTGCTTCAGATGCTTTGGGAATTGGCAAACATCTATAAAGCTTGCTGAGGTAACCTGGAATCTTACTACGTAGAAAAATACATAGAGGTATTATGTAATTATGGCGATATTAAATTATCCTAAAACTATAAATTTAGGAGACATTTAAACACACATTCTTTAAGAGAACAAATTCTGCCTCTTTTCCTTGTTTGGACCTTTTTACTGTCAGCCTGCCATAATTACTGAAAAGGGATCTGTATAAATCTTTCCAAAACTTCACTGTCAATTTTTTATTTTCTAATAATCTCTGAAAATTGGCTTCTCTGCCCTTCTGATCTCCTTCTCTCAAAACAAACAAAAAGAAATCATAGCCCAGAAAACTGAGCATCCTCTATAATCTAATTGAGGCCAGGCAGAAATATTGACATTCCATGAGAACTGTCAATTCTTTTGTCAGCATGAAAGACAATTGAAAGTATAATTATTTCGGTGACTTCAAGATCTGCTTTGGAAAAATACAAGCCACACCATCAACAACTCTGTAAGGACAATAAAATGTGGAGGAAAAATTTTTTACCAATGAGAAAACTTGATGGGTAATTCATTCTTCTGACCACACACCAACGTCCCCCCTCAAAATACATACGCTAGAAAAATCAGTATAAATCCCAACTTTTGTAAAAAAAAAAAAATAATACACCAAGAAGATCAGCAGGACTCTCAGTTAAGTAACAGAAACTTAGGCAAAGTAGGGATCTACACCCTAAAATAACAATGTGTGTTCATCGGAAGGACTCGTCATCTGTCATCTAATATACAAAACATGTCCTGTACCTTTGTCTAGGAAGTTGGGCAGAACTGGTTTCAATCAGCAAAAATGGTGTTAGTTTAAAAAATGAAATGCCAGACTTAATTTTCACACTGAAACCCTTCGTATGAGAAATACTGCCACAAGGAGCAATCTAAAATAGCTTGCCTCTGTGGCATCGAAATGCCAGTACTCAGGGGAGCAAACACCTCACCCAGAAAAAGGTCACATTCAACTAGGAGAATAGGACATGGCATGTAATTACCATTCCGGACTGGACATTTCATTGTTAGGTAAGTACCGTAAGGCAAGAGAATAGACGAAAAGGAGCACCGCTAAGAGGAGGAATCAAATTGACCAAAATTGTTCAGGAAGGAGAATGACTAGCATCACCCTTCAGGAGCCCCACCATGAATCAGGCATCATTACAAAGCACCTTGTAACAAAATCCAGCTGCTTCTATGATGAAAGGACTGGGAGTGGGGACTGAGACATGCCATTTGCTCCCTATTTTACTTCACTTCCTTCTTTTAAAAGACAGTTTTATTCTTTTTTTTCCTCCTTACCTCAGAATGTCTTACAAAATAGCCAGATATACCTCTGTAAAGCAAAAAGGTAAAATAATGCTAGTTCTGTGAATTCTTCTTGTGCAAATCCATGAACTGCTACCCAGAGACAGAAAGGAGCTCGATGAGAAGTCCGCTTCATTTTTAAGATACATTTTTCTTCCATCATCGTTAAATGTTTAGGAAACTGTGTGTCGGTGAGCGGAGAAGTCGGACGTCTGCCTGCTAGCGTGGGAGCCTTTTTCCTCCCACCTCAGCTGCACCTGCTCTTTCTTTCCCCGAGAGAAGACAGGTTCTCCTCCCTTTGGTGACCCATCCCGTACCGCGCTGGTGCTGGTGTACTTCGCGTCAACCCGCCACTCCAGAGTCGGACGAGTCTCGCTGTCTCCTCCCCACTTTTCTCAACTCCCCTAGTAGGACACGATCACATCAAAGGCCTTCAACATTCAGTGTCAGAAGGAAATCAAACACTTCAGCCACCCAGTTCTCCTCTCATTGGCGGGGGGGGGGGGGGGGTTCCCGCGAGAAACCTTATAATTCTACCTTCTGTGACGCGGGCAACCATGATGCCAAATGTTCCATCAGTAAGGCAAACATTGGGCCTTTGTTTTTTTCG
>CAUYQV010068995.1:0-33443 GCA_963574575.1 Galagoides demidoff | reverse complement strand
TGAGAAAATGACATGAAGGCTGTGTTGATCAGTTTGATGGAAGTATTTCGGATTGCATGCGAAAACCCCACACTGTACCCCAGAAGTGCATTAATGTACATAGTTACCATTCAATAAAATTAAAAAAAAAAAAAAAGAAATGAATTGCTATTGTTTAAGCCACAGTCTATTGTATTTTGTCATGGCAGCGCAAGCTGAAGAATACAAAAATGCTTTTTAATTTCAGTTTCAGTTGCACTTTCTTCTTCAATCTTTGGATTATTTAGAAGTATGTTATTTAGTTTCCAGTTATTTCAGGGTTTTCTAAATAATCCTGGATATTAACTTAATTGAACTGTGGTCAGAGAAAATATTCTATATTACTTGAATCTTTTTTTGTTTGTTTGTTTGTTTGTTTGAAACAGAGTCTCACTATGTTGCCCTTGGTAGAGTACTATGGCGTCACAGCTCACAGCAACTTCAAACTCTTGGGCTTAAGCAATTCTGTTGCCTCAGCCTCCCAAGTAGCTGGGACTACAGGTGCCCATCACAATGCCTGGCTATTTTTTGTTGTTATTGTTGTCATTGTTGTTTTTCAGGCCCTAGCCAGGTTCCAACCCACCAGCCCCTATGCATGTGACCAGTGCCCTAACCACTGAGCAATGGGCACCTAGCCTACTTGAATCTTCTTAAATTTGAGATTTGTTTAATGGCCTAGAATCATTTCCATCAGTGTTTTGTCTGCACTTAGCAAAAAATATATGTTCTCCCATCACTGGATAAAGTTTTCTATAAATGGCAATTAGGTCATGTTAGTTGATAATTTTCTGTCTACTTGTTCTATCACTATTGTAAGAACTAAACTGAACTCTCCAATTATAATTAAGGATTTATCTGTTGCTTCCTGCAGTACAATTAGTTCAAGTTTCATCCCTTTTTGAAACTCTGTCATTAGCTGCGTAATTGTTACTATTTTCTATATGAATTTACCCCTTTGTCATTATGAAATGTTCTCTAAACCTGGTAATATTCTCTACTCTGCTGTCTACTTTGTCACATATTAACATAGTTACTCTAGCTTTCTTCTGAGCCATTCCTTTACTTTTAACCTCGTTCTCTTTATATTTTAAGTGTATGTCTTATAAGAAAAATATAGAGACAGTCCTTAACTTACAGTGGTACAATTTTTCAACTGTATAATGGTGTGAAACCGTCACTTTATCACTGCAGTACAATTAGTTTAAGTTTCATCCATTTTCAAACCTCTGTCATTAGTTGCATAAATGTTACTGTTTCACTTTGTGAAACTTTGACATAAAGTACAGTATTTAATAAATCACGTGAGGTTTTTCACACTTTATTATAAAATACATTTTCAGTTAGATGATTTTGCCAAACTATAGATTAATATAAGTGTTCTGAGCACAGTTAAGGTAAGCTAAGCTAAGCTACAGTGTTCAGTAGGTTAGGTATATTAAACACATTTTTGACTTAAGACATTTTCAACTAATGATGGGTTTATCCAGATGTACCCCCATAAGTCAAGGACCATCTGTAGTTGAGTGATGCTTATTTGTTCAGTCTGACAACTCTTATTTTTTAATTGGGATACTTAATCTGTTTCTATTTTATGTAATTATTCATAAAGCTAGGTTTATTTTTAGCCTGTCATCTCTGTCACCTTTTACATCTTTTTCTGAATTCTGTTACATTAAATAAATATCACTTACAACCTGCTTTATACCCTTTGATGGTTACTAGCTGGTATTCTTTGTTTTTCCCATTAGTGGTTGCTTTAGGGTTTATCATATACATTTTCAACTTGTCACAGATGACTTGTGACATTATACCTATTTCCATATACTATTTATAATAAGAACCTTAGGGTACTTTAATTTATCCTCTTCCAGCCTTTGTTATTGTTGTCAAACATCATCCTATTTGTATGTTATAAACCTTTAATATGGTATTATTTTGTTTAAACAATTATCTCTTAAATTTAAATGGTAAGAAAATTTTGTGGACTTACTTGTGTAGTTACCCTTTCTGTGGCCCTCTGTAGTCCTTGGGGAAGAGCTATGTTTCCATGTTGTGTCATTTTTATTCTGCCTCAAGGACTTCCCTTCGTATGACTTACCCTATGGGTCTATTATTGATTTATTTAGCTTTTCTATATTGGAAAAATTCTATTTTTGCATATAAGAAAAAGATACCTTCACTGGATATAGTATTCTGAGTTGACACGGTTTTTTCTATTTCAATATTTTAAAGATGTTATTCCATTATCCTCACACTTGCATTGTTTCTGGAGAAAAATATTGTCATCTTTATCTTTGCTCCCTTGCATGTCTTTTCTTTGACAGTTGTAAGATTTTTGTTTATCATTGTTCTCAAATAATTTGATTATAATGTGACAGCATACTGTTCTTCATGTTTCCTATGCTCTGGATTTATTGAGCTTAAATCTGTGGGTTTATACCATTCATAAAATTTGGAATTTAAGGCCATTTTTTCAGATGTCTTTTTCCATTTCCCCCTCCTCCAGGAGGATGACCGGCAGCAGTTACTCTGAGGAGGTAGCACAGATGGTGCTGATTTCTAGCAGAGGTATCCATGTCAGGCAGAGGGCTAAGTGAGCCATCTGCAACCCCAGTATACTGGTACATACCATCTTCCTCAAATCCTGGTTGGAAACAATAATGACATTTGGTGGGTCCCCAATGGCAGTGGCAGCTCCTCCGATGTTTGTGAAGATCACTTCTGCAATCAGGACTTGTCGTGGATCAAGGTTGAGCACCTCACATAATCTGTCACAGTGGAGGGAAACGGAAGCAGTCTTACTGCCACATGGTGAAAGGCCCATGTGCAACCCAGTATTGCCAAAACACTTGTACGGGGAGGCACATGTATATACACATGCACACACACACACCACAGCCTGTGAAAAAAGCAGTGCTGGGGAGATGAGCAATCACAATAACAGCTGAATCTGGGAGTTACATTTCCTCTAAAAGAACCTACCACCCCCTGAACCACCAGTGTAATAATGCACCCTTTCCCAGCCCAGGTCTGGAAGAGCAGTCTGCTGTGTGCAGTCTTCACATGGGTGAGTGGGTGCTACTGCCGTACCCCCCACATCAGGGTGGAACAGCATGGAGAGCACTGGGGGCTCACACTGGGCCATGGACTTAGTCTTTATCCACCTTCCCCTTCTCAGATTCCAAGGCCCTGAGCTCTCCCCGTACCCGGCCTTTCACTAACTACTGACTTCTTCCTTAGAGGAGGATCACATGCTGTACAGCTGTGGTTCTCCACGGGGCCACACACTGTATCTGTCTTGGAATCCTAGAAAGTCCTATAGCTTGGCGCACAGCACACCAATTCCCCAGTGGGCCTGGGCAGCAGTGTTCTACAGGCCCCCAGGTAGGTCCAGTGCAGAAAGTGCATCATGGCATCCTCAATCCCTGCCCACATCCACATAGAGGTTGGCTCTACAGCACTCAGAAGCCATCCCACTATCTCGGCCCTCAGCTCACAGGATAGCCAGTGGCACAGCCTTCCTTCCACTGGCATGAGGAATAGACAGGCCCACAGACCCCAGAGGAAGCTACGGAAGAAGTGTGTTTGGGGACCAGGAGCAGGAGCCACTTCACAGTGAGCATTAGTCCCCTGGCCACAGTAGTGCTCAGCTGAGGAGTTCTCAGGATCTGCTTCTGCCAAGAAAATAATTGGTGTCACCAGTCAACACCACAGAACAAGGCACCGAAGCAGCCTCCAATCACATGGGCCTATGTATTTACTGTGAGGATGAAAGTTACTCAGGCCAGACACAGGCCAAAGAATGTGACCAACACTTACAAAGTCTTGATGGACCTGGTCAGACAGTAGTCTTAGTGAAAGATGTAATTGTTAGACTAATACATGGAATCAATGCCCTAGTAACATTACAAAGCCAAGCCAGCTCCCGAGCAGTAAGATTGGCAAGGCTGAAGCAACCCTCAGCCATGTGGGCTGTGCAAGGATGCTGGGGACAAGGTGCCCATCGCACCTCAGCCCTGGATTCTTACCCACTGCTATGGAAAGCATGGCTATAGCCAGGGTATGGGCATATGGGTAGCACTAGCATTCTCAAACCAACCCAGGGGTCGAGTCATGCCGATCTGGGAGGGGGCTCTGCCTTTTGTCCCTGTCATGCCCAAGAAACTTAGTAGCTTTTGCAGCACTCCTCAAATGCATCCATGCTATCCTTCATTCATCCTCAGCCCTGCAGAGGAAGGTGAGAGCCCAGCACCCCCTACCCACCAAGTCCCTGTCTGCACAGGGTCATGACAGTGTGGCCAAGCCTGCAGGAGCCCATGTACAAGCCTGAGTTTCCACATCCTGTAGCCACATCCACAGAGGCACTCGCCACTCCCTGCTCATCTCTCCCCTGCCCACACCCTGACTCACTCCCTCAGGAGTCACCCCCCACAATTAATCCTGAGCCCAAAAGCAATGCCTTTCTAATGCTCTTGAATTTACTCTGTCTCCTGCCTGTGTCTAGGCATGTCCTTATCTCACAGCCCTCAGCACTCACTCAGGTGTAATTTTCAAAGCTACAGCCCAGGTCTGTGTGGTTGAAAAGACTTGTTCAAACCCTTGTTATGAGCAGGACCTTAGGAGCCTCTGGGGCCATCCTGCTTGCCCTCCATAGCCCCACAACCAGCCAACCACCAGCTTATGATACCCCAAGCAGGAAAGGACCCAGGTTTGAGGGCCTGAGGCTAAATCTGGGGAACCATCTTCAAAGAACATAAAGTATGGGAACAAACATAGGTCTGTGTCTTCAGAAAGAGCTGATAAAGGAACTCACACTGCAGCACAAGCTTCAAAAGATTCTGGGCAAAAAGCCTACTGGTTTCAGTAAGTGTCAGATGATTTAAATGGATAGAATTAAACTGAATAGAATTGATCCAAATTTCCATGCAAAGCCTTGCTAGGCTGAGCCCTGACTCCAGGGCCCAGTTGCTCCTATGACCGCCAAGCTTTTGAGGAGCCCGGCAGTGGCTGTTCCTTCTCTTCACTCTGCACCCTACAAGCTCTCACACTGGCATAGGTATCCCTGCCAAGTCAGCAAGATGGCAGATGATGAGGGGAAGAGTATACACAAGGAGTCCTGGCACCTGACAATCCAGGTATGTCCCCTACCACAGAAGCA
The DNA here is from genome assembly GCA_963574575.1 of Galagoides demidoff. Classification (NCBI taxonomy): domain Eukaryota; kingdom Metazoa; phylum Chordata; class Mammalia; order Primates; family Galagidae; genus Galagoides; species Galagoides demidoff. The sequence continues at coordinate 28,267 of CAUYQV010068995.1, read as the reverse complement.
TGTCTTTAGGAAAGCAAGGCCTCTGATGTCTTCCCACTCCCCACAGTATCTCTGCCACACGCTACTGAGATACTACCACCGTAGAGTGCCCCATGGTCACACGAAGTCGACGTTGGCTCTCCGGAAGGCTTGAGTATGGGCACTACCACCTGACTCCTGCGTGTGAAAGTGGAGAACTATGCCCTGCCTGGGCCTGACCACATCACCCCTGGCAGACACACTCTGCATACCTTATGGTTACAGGAGTGAAGAGGAGCATCGTGGTGACGTTGTCCAAGAAGGCAGAGAGCACGGCAGCAATGAGACACAGCATGATGATCATGGCCCACACTCTCCCCCGGGAGAGTCGGTATGCCTGGGCATTAATAGAAGGGAACAAGCCAGCATCAGAGGGTTTACAGAACAAATGCCACTTTTCATTAGATGCCGAGGAATAGGAACCCCAACAAACCAACATGGCATGCGGGTTTGGACTTCATACACGGGCTCTTGCGCCTGCTAAGGTGAGACAGCAGTGGCCATGCCAGACACTGTGGTTCCTGGACATTCAAGTCTACCATGGGCCATACCAATGCTGCTCCTTCATAGTGACCCTGCAATGTGTCTTGAGGTGGTATCCCTTATTCCCTTTGATATCATCTAGTGTTGTGGCTAGACAGGCTGGGTACGGCATTTGCAACCCATGTGGCCCTAGTATCTGCTGATCTCTAAAGACCTACAAGATACTTTTATTACAAAAGTATGGGGAGGAAGGGCCAGATAGCTACCTGGATTATGCAAGGTGGCACACAAAGATCACTGCACAGGTCTGCGGTCAGAGTATGCATGGGGCTTTGTTGGATGATTTTTAAAAGAACTTTTTTGTTCCAAAACAATATCAAGTATAGCATTGGCCTTTCATTGGCAGGGCATGGCAAGACCTCCTCCCACAAGCCTGAGTGACAAGACCAGGAAAACTGTGAGGGGAGAGCCTGCTAGACCTCCCAAGGGGTACAGCCACAAAGGGAAATGGATGGAATTTTCAAATATAGTAGGAGCCTCTGTAAGCTGACCACTCGAGGGACTGTAACAAACAACATACAGAGGTGGACAACATAAGGAACGAGGCTGACTGTACTGACACATACATGTGGTGCATGTCCAGTCTGAAAATTAGGTCAACTTAAGCAGTTGGTTGGTGTAGGAGCATGGTGAGGAGGTTCTACTGTATTCGCTTTAAATGATAGTTTAATTTTCTAAACAATGTCAATAAAATAAATATATTAATTAGTACATAACTATGAAAGGTAGTATCATACCTACCTTTACAGCACAATAATCAAAAAATCCAGTTTCTGAAAATATGGCTACTAAGATCATCTAGGGAGAAAAGAGAGACGGAGAGAGCAAAGTCATTAGCAGAGCACTGTCCTGATGACACGAGCATGTCAGTGCAAACTCAAGCTCAGGCTGGAGAGCTATATCACCAACAGGTTTATGACTCAGGTCCAACACCACTCACTTAGGCGCTTAAAGTCTTCTATAAGCTGTTAATGACATTCCTCATAGCCTAGGGTGGCCTCTTCACAATATGATAGTCCCCAACTATTACTGAGGGACAGTATCTTCCTTTATCCAAGCAATATTGAAAGTCATGTATGGTTAGTTAATTTGGGATATTCCACTTATTTTAACAGCAATAATTCAAAACAATTGCTATCTTTTCTAAATGACAGTGTTATTTCATTGTCAGACAGGCTTCAGACTGAAATTTACCAGCTAACTAACCAGAATGCCAATCCCCACATTTGTCCTCAGAAAAAAAGGAGCTAGACCTGCTCTCACATCTCAGTCAAGCCCTAACTGGCAGGTGGCACGGTGTCTTTGATACAAGGAAGCATCAACAGCAGCACAGCAAAAGAGAAGGACCCAGGTTGCAGAGGGCCTGGAGCCACGATCCACCAGGTGGGCTATAATTACCATGCCAAACAGCAGGGCCAGGGTCTCAAAATCAATCCACTCCACCACGTGGGTCAGGCTGGGTCTCTGCAATCAAAGCACAAATTTGCCATTTAATCTTGTGCATCATCTCCTAGTGATAAGCTAAAAAAAATAGGCTGCTCTTACTGCAAACCCACTTGCTGGGCCAGACCTGGAAGTCACACCAACCACTCCTGCCTTTATAATTGGATTCTATTGTTGCTGAGAAGCACTTAGGACCTAAGCGATCTGTAACGTCAAAGCTACGCATTTAGCAATAAAAATAAAAATGTTTTAACCTGTCCCCAGACACTTATGAACTGTAGCTGGGATAGCAGAACAAGTAACCTCCCCTGAGGTTACTTTCTCAGTGGAGTCTATGTGGGCCTTCCTCAGCACAGTGGCCTGAGACCAGGTGACAGTGACCTGGATGACCGCCTGTGCTATTCTCCATGTGTCCCCCACTCTTAAAGGGAACATGGGGTAACAGTCCTGCAGGAAATGGCTACTGGGAAGGACTACACAATGGGTGGCCCAGGGCCTTCCCAGAGGACATACATGTGCCACATTAGTGGCATTCAGAATGAAACAGACTGTTACTACACTGCTCCTTAACTTGTAATAGTGACAGCAGCTTTATTTCTTAGCTTTAGGGTTCTGGGACATTTTATCTTTAGGATCACCATTTGTTTATGCCAACTCTAGCCAAGATAAAGATTAAATTCTTACTATTGCTTTCAGGCTTGGCCTACATTCACAATTTAAATTTAAAAAAAAATAGCTAAATCAGCATACATACCACACAGTTTTTAGTTATTATTCATTGCTTGATTAAATGGTCTCTAGTAGCAGTTTTCAGAATAATTCCATTGAATTCCACAGAGGTGTTTTCAAATCCAATTTTATGTGTGGTCACCTCTGGGTGGGCCCTTTGTTCCAGAATTGCCTCTCAAACAACTGTGGGCTCCACCTGCAGAGATCACTTAGCCTTTTGCTTCCCTACATTTATTCTCCACATCCCTATCAGATTGACTATGCTTAGTCCTGCCAGGGCACTGTCACCTCTATATACACGTTGCTAGGGACTGCCTGGTGTCTGCAGAACAGAACCCTAACTCCCATCCCCCACTGCTGCTCCAGCTAGGACAGGCCACACTTGCTCCCCAGGGAAGACAACACCCAGATCCAGCCCAGCACCATTAGCTGGGCAGATATGTAACCATGATACGTCCTTCCCTGGCCAAAAGGGAGAATGACACCACTGGGACATATGTGTGATTAAATGAAATGAAAGATGCCCCTCATTGCTGCATGTGTCAGTTCATGCCCCTAGCATGAGGGCTGTAATTACCATGCCAAATAGCAGGGCCAGGGTCTCAGCAGAACCTAGCATGACTCCTGAGCAAAAAACACAGAAGTGGCATCTAAAATTTTGAAAAACACCAGCTAAAAACTTGGAAATCTCTTTGAGTCTGACACCTATCAAATGGCAAGCCAAGGACCAGGAACCTTACAACTCACATCGCCAATGACAGCCAGTGCCGCCAGTGCTGCAAGGGAGCCGAGCATGGCTGCCAGGGTTCTGTGAACGATCTGGAAGGAAACACAGAAAATTACTACACCAGTCCCCTCAGGGATTTAACACACTCAGAAGTCTGCGCTGTCCTGGGTATCTGTCTACATCTGCCATTGTATACCATGTCTATGAAAATGATAAGTCAGTCATGGGTCTTGATATGTCAGGGTCCAGACACCCCACAGACATATACAACCCCTGACCAATCAGCCTTCTAGAGAAAGATGCTTTCATTTCCTGAGTAATTAGATGACACCAATTAGACAGTAGAAGGCTGGATGAGCTATGTTGTACAAGGAAGCCTGCAGCAAGCTGTCATTAATATTTGCCATATGCTCCCTAGGCAACTGGACCATTAGTTCAACAACATACATCAATTCTTCCCAATTACTGAAACTATTATTAAGACAAAAGTACAGAGTTAAATGCTTAATGTAATTGAGACTTCGGTGTTACCACAAATGCATCTTTTTTATTTAATTATAGTTAAATAGAAGTGAAATTCCTAAAACAAAATATGAGAAAAGACAAAGATGTAAAGAAACTGAAATCCTCATACATTGCTGGTAGGAATTTAAAATGCTCTTGCCACCATGGAAAACAATTTGGTAATTTCTTAAGAAATTAAACATAAATTTGCCAAACGACCCAGCAATTCTACTAGGAATCTACCCAACAAAAATGAAAATATTTGTCCACACAAGGCATGAATGTTCATAGACACATCATTCAAAGTAGGTTAAAACTGAAAACATTCTAAACACCCATCCACGGTTATAGATGAAATAGGTGCTACTACATGGAACTGTTAGGTGCAGCATAATGGACAAACGCTAAAAGAAAAAAAAGTTACACAGAAGACTGTATATTCCATCATTCTATTCACATGAATTTTCAAAAAAAAGCAAAACAGAAGATCAGGGTTGCCTGAAGCTAGGGCAGCAACAAAGATTGACTAAAAATAGATCCTGAGGCTCTTTCTGGGGTGATGGAATGTTCTAAAACTGGATTGTAGTGATGGCTGAAAAACTCTTTAAATCTGGTAAGAATAATTTAATCACACTTCCAAAGGGTGAAACCATCGTATTTGAATTGTACTTCAACAAAGTTGTTAAAGAATTTTTAAAAAAAATGGCAGAACTGAATTGAAAATTAAACACTAGCAGATAGTATTCATTTCTGGATACCCTAAAGTGGTTATTATATTTTTGTTCAATCATTATGTTTTATGACTTCCACCTCACAGAACCTGACTGCCTTTAACAGCAATTATCTGAAAATCAATTCTAATTAAAATCATTTTATGCATAATTTATACTACTGGATTCAAAGTTAGTTCTCAGGTAATTTCATGCCAGGTGTTTTCTTTTTCACACTTTACATTTTTAGGAGTTGGTGTATTTGTTTTTAGCCAGGCACAATGGCTCATGCCTGCAATCCTAGCACTTTGGGAAGCCAAGGTGGAAGGATCACTTGAGGCCAGGAGTTCAAGACCAGCCTGGGCAACACAACAATATCCCATCTCTATAAAAAGTTAAAAGATTAGTTGGACCCAGGAGTTTGATGTTGCAGTGAACTATGATGACACCACTGCACTCCCAAAAAAACTGTCTCTAGAGATAAAGGTCATTACATAATTGATGAAAAGGTCAATTCAGCCAGAAGATATAACATTTATACATATGCAGACACTCAAATCAGAGCTCTTAAATACTGTGTATAAGAGAATATTGATTTTAAAAAAAGAATATTAATAGATCTAACAAGAGAAACTGACAGCAATGCAGTAATAATAGATGACTTTAACACCCCATTTACAATAAGGAAGAAGTAGACTTGAACAACGCTATAGATCAAGTGGATCTAATAGATGCAGGCAGCCCTTCACCTGTAGGAGAATTCATGTTCTTCTCACATCTACACAGAACATCTTCCAGGATAATCACAGGTCAGGTCACAAAACAAGTCTTAATAAATCTTAGAAGAAAGAAATTATATTAACTATCTTTTTCAAACACAATGATATAAATAAAACTAGAATCAAAGGTAGGACCAAAACAGAAAAATTGGCAAATATGTGAAAATGGAATAACACATTATTGAACAACCAATGGGTCAAAAAAGAAATCAGAAGAAAAATTAAAGGGAATATCAAAAGGTATCCTGAAATAGACAGAAATGGATATACAACATACCAAAAGTTATGGGACGCAGCAAAAGCAGTTTTAAGAGGTAAGTTTATAAGCAATTAGCTTGATTTGATCATTCCACTATATATATGATTGAAACAGCACATTGTACCCCATAAACATACACGATTATAATTTGTTGATTAAAATTTAAACTTAAAAAAGAAAGCTCTCAAATAAGCACTCTAACATTACACCTTAAGGATTTAGAAAATGAAGAACCAGCCCAAAGTAAGCAAAAGGAAGGAAATAATAAGATTAGGGCAGAGATAAATGAAACAGAGACTAGAAAGACAATCAAAAAGATTAAAAAAAAAAAAAAACTAAGAGTTGGCCTTTTAAAAAGATAAACAAAATTAGTTTATCAGACTAACTAAGCAGAAAAGAATAAAGACTGAAAAAAATTAAAATTATAAATGCAAAAGGAGATATTACAACTGATACCATAGACATACAAAGGATTTAAGAGGCCTCTACTAATAATTCTATGCCCATAAATTGATAACCTGAAAGAAATGGGTAAACTAGAAACATATAAACCACTAAGACTGAATCAAGAAGAGAAAATTTGAGTGAACCAATAATAAGCAGATTGAAGCAGTAATCAAAAACGTTTCAACAACAAAAAAAAAAAAGCCCAGGACCAGATAGCTTCTAATTCTATCAAACTTTTAAAGAACAAATAATGCCAACCCTTCTCGCACCTTTCCAAAAAAAATAAATAAATAAAGAGGAGAGAACACTTTCAAACTTATTTTAGATACAAAAATCTTCAACAAAATGTTAGAAAATTGAATTTAACAGTCCATTAAAAGAATCGTACACCATGATGAAATGGGATATATTTTTGGATACAAGGGCAGTTCAACGTATATAAATCAATAAACATGATACACCGTATTAACAGAATGAAGGATAAACATCTGGAAAATTGAACCTCCTTCTGTGATTAAAACAAATTCTTAATAAATTAGGTATAAAATAAATGTACCATAACATAATAAAGGCCATACATAACAAGCTCACAGCTAACATCATGCGCAATAGTGAAAAGCTGAAAGCTTTTCCTCTAAGATCAGGAAAAACGGAAGGACACTCACTCTCACTGCTTCTGTTCAACATGCTAATAGAAGTCCTAGCCAGAAATATTAAAGAAGAAAAAGAAAAGGCATACAAATTGAAAAGGAAGTTGTTAAATAGTCTGTTTACAGATGACATGATCTTCTATATAGAAAAAAACTGAAGACTCCACCAAAAATCTGTTAAAACTAATGAACAAATTCAATAAATCTGCAGGATAAAAAAATCTTTTGCTTGAGAGCTATAGATTAGTTTCATAAAAGGGCTGTGTACATTGGATACTGAACCTGAGACTCTGAGATTTCTCATGAGACCTCAGCTAAATCATCTCGGAGGACTCAGATCACTTAGCAAAGTGTCTCAGGAGTACCAGGTTTTGATTGGGCGATAGATCTGAGTCCTCCTTGCAGCTCTGAGTCTGTGAGTTCCCTGAGTTAGACAATGAAGACGCCGAGATGATTTAGCCGAGGTCTCATGAGAAATCTCAGAGTCTCAGGTTCCTTATCTGTAAAATGGGACTCTGTTGATGAGGATTAAATAAAATAAAGTATGTTAAAATACTTTGTAAGTGATCAAGAGCGTGGCAAATGTTAAATGATATGGTAATAACTTAAAGAATGGGTAGAATATTTAATGAAGCAGTGGCTCACATTAAAATATTTCTTTTATGTAATTAAAGTTTTATTTGAAAACACATTCAAACTTATAGAATAGTTACACAAATGAGAATAGCGCCAAGAAGGCCCATGTGCCATTTACTCAGATTCACCTGTTGATAACATGTCTGCCCATTTTCAGATGTTCTCTTTCTCACTCTCTCTCTCTGGCTTGTTATTCCTGAACAACTTAAATTACACACATCATGGCCATCACTCTTAAATATTTCAGTGTGTGTTACATCTCTTTAGCTTCCTTTAAACATTTCCACAGCTCTTTGTCTTGTATGATGTTGATCTTTTTTAAAGACTATAGTCCTCCATTTTTTTAACGGAACATTCCTTGTTCTTTGTTTCTGTTTTTAATAATTATATTCATCTATTGAAGGTACTATTTCTACCACTTGGAATATAGAAGCCATTCCTGAGGGTATAAAGAGTGAACACACAGCGGCACCAGACCTGACGGGCCACCAGGATGTAGTATGTTAATTCCTGTCCCCTTCTCTTCTGTCCCCATTCTTCCCCTTCTTCTATTCTATTGATCCTTAAATGTGACATCAAACTTACCCTCCCTTCCTGTGACCAGAGCTAAATAGATGGTGGACACAAGGTCATGTCTTTTCCCATGATTCCCACAACAGGGGGGCAAGACCAGGAAGAGCTCCTGGCTCTGACAGACCCACAAAAGGGCATCACCAGCTTTCACTTCTGGTTCTAAATCACCCTTGAATGTCATGGTATCCTCCACCTTCCTAATTCCTGTAGTTTCTTCCTACTAAATGACTACTGCCCATCATGGCTGCCCTTCAGAGTGGTCAGCATGCTGTCTTGGACCTTATTTCCTTTGACCCTTAGAACAGCCAAATGTGTTAGTTTTTATCCTCACCATTTCACAGATAAGGAGACAGAGGCTCAGACACTCTAAGTGGTTTTTTTCCCCGTAATCTGATGCTTAGAGGGTAATAGATTCAGGCTGAAATCCAAGGCTGTGGTTGTTTATCCAATACATCCCCACTACCTCTTGATGCCTCTTGGTGGTAACACTGTTCCTGCAGATCCTGTGTCTGGTGGCATATGCTCTGGCTTGATGGCCAAGGCATAGTGCGCTGAAGTCAATCTATGACTTTCCTTTCATGGAAAATAGTAAAGTTATTTTAAATGCCACACTTAGGGCATGTAGTTCTGAAACTATTATTTAAACCAACTTAAAATTGGCAAATACATAAAAATATATTTGTCGTAATATGTATTTAGCAAATTTGCGAGGAATATATAGCTCCGAGAAACTTCCCAGAAGTGTTCATCAAAATTAGGCTGAGGTCTCAAGAGTAACAGCTTTTAAATAAGTTTATATTGTAGGGATGCTAACTTGCAAATACATGCAGTCATGGAAAACATCAAACGGGAAACAGGGAAAGAATCTAAAAGATTTCTGCTCAGCTTCCTTATTAATGGGACTGCACATACTCAAAAAAATTTAGGAATACACAGAATTTGGGGGGCGGGGCACTAACTACCTCATTTTGCAAATGTGAAAACTAAGAGACAGTCTTTTTTTTTTAATAGAACCACACATTTATTTTTTCAAAGGCCCCAATGTAATTCAGTGGTAAAAGGCTAGACTTTTCAACAAATAGCTCTCAAAGAATTAGATGTTAGTATATAAAAATTAACTTGACATAAACATGGAACCAATGGAAAAGCTATAAAACCTTAGAAGTTTTTATATATATAGTGTGTGTATATATAGGCATATATATAATATGTATATAATTTTTTTCTGTCTTTGCGTTGGGCCAGCATTTCTTAGAACAAAAACAAGCATAAATTGGCTCGGCACCTGTGGCTCAAGGGGCTAAGGCACCAGCCACATACACCTAAGGTGGCGGGTTCGAATCCAGCCCGGGCCCACCAAAAACAATGATGGCTGCTACCAAAAAATAGCCGGGTGTTGTGGCGGGCTCCTGTGGTCCCAGCTACTTGGGAGGCTGAGGCAGGAGACTCACTTGAGCCCAGGAGTTGGAAGTTGCTGAATTGTGATGCTATGGCACTCTACCCAGGGGGATAGCTTGAGGCTCTGTCTCAAAAAAAAAAAAAAAACAAGCATAAACCACAAAGAATATATATATGATTCTTTATGATATATATATAGGTCTTAAGTCTTAAAGACACTAAGAGAGGGTCTTAAGTGTCTCCTCTCTGTTGGGAAATGCTCTGTTGGGCCAGCATTTCTTAGGACAAAAACAAGCATAAACCACAAAGAATATATATATATATATGTTTTTATATATATGTGAATATATATATAGGTTTTTATATATGTGAATATATATATATAGGTTTTTATATATGTCTTTATATATATATAGGTCTTTATAGATATATATATGTTCATATATAGGTCTTAAGTCTTAAGGACACTAAGAGAGAGTCTTAAGTGTCTCCTCTGTGACCATGCTGCTTGTTAGAAACAGACCTGAGGTCAGACCTGGCTCTCCTGGCCATTAGACCAATGCACTTCACTATGTTTTATACATTAGTTTATGAATCATAAATTTAAAATTTTTTCAATCCTCCTAGACAGAAAAAATATATATACACTGACCTAAGCTATATAGAGACAACATAAGCTTTCAGGAAAATTAGATATTGAAATAAGCAAATTATTAAAAACGTATTTAAAAAGAAAACTCATCATCTGAGGACTCTAGTGAGGAAAATGCAGGTGAGAAGCCTCTTGTCTCAAATAAGTAAAAGAAGGAGAGCAAGGTTTACCCAGGGCTGCCTCATTTCTTCAAGTATTTTCTCAAATTGGGCAGTCTGCTGAGGCTTGAGGCATTTGTGATAATCAGATCCTTCCCAAGTTAATTTTTGTTTATGGTCCAAGGTAATAGTTGAGGATTATATTTTTCACATGGATGTCCAATTGAACCAGCACCACTTGTTTGATGTTCTAAACCAGGTTAAGTGATTTTTAACTCAAGAAAATTTCAAACATCCAAAGCTGCGCACAGGCAACATGTAGCTTACACAAGCAAGCTTTCTCCCCTTTTCATTGGACTTTCCTAGGAAATAGAATTAATCTTTTAAGCATTCACCCATATACAATAAGGAACTTGTTTTCTCTTGAAATTTATACATCATAATGCTTTCATTCAGAATTTGCTTAAAGAAATCACAAGGAGGAGTTAAAGAGAATAAAATTTCAAGAAGCACATGTGAAACAAGTAGAATTCATCAAATATACAAGGTACAGATATAAGAATGCAGAGTACAGAGGCTGCAACTCCTGAAACTAGCTGCCCTCAAGGGCTCAGGTGCCAGAATGATTTGCTGGTTCACAATGAGTTGAACTGTTCAAAAACTTCCCACTTGGTGGCGCCGTGGTGCTGCTGGAGGAATGAGCCTGTTGCTTTGGGTAAGGGTTCAGTTAGGGACTGACTCCTTTTGTAGTTCCACGATTCTTAAACATGTGGTCATACCCACTCCGTGCCAATAACAGACAATTGCCCTAGTCATTTTCACAAGAGAAGAAAAAGAAAAAGGCATTTGTAGGTTGTTCAAGCAAAGACAAAAATGGGCAGGATTTAAGAGGACTTGTACGGCAGGTTGAACGAGTAGACGGATGAAAGTCAAGGCAGCTGCCTTTTATCTGTATTCTTACGCAGAAATACCTCTGCAGGGATTTTTTTCTTCTCTCTCTGTCTTCTGATTTGATTCTAAGCAGAAAAATTGACATTTTAGCCCAAATGAAAATTCAAGGTGAGATGCAATTGCTCCTTACTCAATAAATATTTCTTGAGCACCTGCTATGCCATCATTATTGGTTACTTTGCGTTTCATTAGAGAAGGCCAAACGCAATCCGTACCCTGGGTGTGTTGCCCACTCCCTCTGAGAAGGCACGATGTCTGCACGAAGCAGTAATTGCTGAACTGTGTGCTGAAGAGAGAGCTCACTGGAAGCCATAATTAGGAAAGACTTCGCAGAGCAGGTGGGAATGTAGCTGGTCTTGAAGAATCGTTCCATTGTGGCAGGGGGCACATAGCTGAGGAGAGGGCAGGAGGGAGCAGGGCTTCCAACCACAGTCATTCTGGTGGCATTGCTGGGGAAGATCAGGGCCTCCTGTGGGGCAGCAGTCAACTGGAGAAGCGGCCATCCAGCTGGATTTCCCTGCCTTTTCATCCACCTGACCCATTACTCAACATATCCATTGATTCACTGGTCTTTTTTTTTTTTTTGAGGCAGAGTCTCAAGCTGACACCCTGGTTAGAGTGCTGTGGCGTCACAACTCACAGCAACTTCAAACTCTTGGATGTAAGCGATTCTCCTGCCTCAGCCTCCCAAGTAGCTGGGACTAGAGGCACCTGCCACAATGCCCGGCGGCTAATTTTTTGTTGTTGTTTTTGCCATTGTTGTTTTAGCTGGCCTGGGCCAGGCTCAAACTGGCCAGCTTCAGTGTATGCAGCTGGCACCCCACCCACTGAGCTACGGGCACTGCTGACTCACTGGTCCATTTTTGTCAATTTTTTTCTTCTAGGTATTGGAATGATTTGTTATTAAATACATAATTTATATAGCCAAGTTAAATATTGGGACACCAAATGTGTGGGATGTGCATGAAATGATTTGGTGAACAGGGAACCTATACAATAAATTCCATACTTAGAAAAATGTTGGTGGATGAAATTTAACAGCTCAATCCATACTGAAGTACGCAAAGGGGAAATGATTTGAAGTGAGGGATACACTTTTCAAAGTCTTTCAACAAAGAAAAAACAATATATATTGCAGTGTGCCCTGATTTTGACAATTGCTGATTCTGGATAATGAGTATATGGGGATATACTGCACTATTTTTTGTTTCTGTATATATTTGAAATATGTTCTTAAATTATTTATAATTAATTATTATGGATACATGACGGTCATATATCTTCATAGGGTACGTGTGATGTTTTGATACAGGCATACAGTGTGAATAAATCAAATCAGGGGAATTGGAGTATCCATCACCTCAGGCATTTAACATTTCTATGTGTTAGGACATTTCAATTTCACTCTTTTTAGTTAAAGTATACCCAAACTTATTGTTGATTACAGAAATATTGTTAATTCTATCCATCTAACTATATTTTTGCACCCATTAGCCATCCCCACTTTATTCCCTCTCTGCTACCCTTCCCATCTGCTGGTGACCATCATTCTACCCTCTGTGTCCATCAGATCAATTGTCTTCAATATTTATCTCCCACATAGATAGTATGAGAGAGAACAGGTGAAGTTTGTCTTTCTGTAATTGGCTTATTTTACTTAACAACTATTCGCCAGTTCCATCCATTTCGTTTCAAATGGCAGGGCTTCCATTATTTTTTGCTGGGAAAATTGGATATCCATATGAAGAAGAATGAAACTAGACCCTTATCCCCACCCTATGCAAAAGTCAAATCAAAATGTATTAAAGACTTAAATCTAAGACCTGAAACTATGAGATTACTAAAAGAAAATGTTAGGGAAATGCTTCAGGACATTGGTCTGGGTAAGAACTTCTTGAAAAGTGGATGATTTGAAAAAAAAAATTCTGTGGATGGACAAGACCGAGCCTCAAATGAAGGAAAGTGGGTTCCGGTAAGGATGTTAAAGATGAAGAAAAGAAACAGCGGTTTAGACTAAAACCCTCCTGCTGAGAAACGTATTACAGCCATTCCTCATTATCTGCAGGGAACTGGTTCCAGAACCAACCGAGGAGGCTAAAATAAAGCTTGTCAGGTTCTGCAGGGAGCCCAAAGATAAGGAAAGGCTGCCTTTGGTGTAGGCCAGTTTCACATCCTGTGAACACTGTATCTTCCATCTGCATTTGGTTGAAAAATAATCGCGTATAGATTCTCACAGTACAAACCCGCATTGTTCAAGGATCAACTGGTCAACTGGAGTTAGCAATTAAGCTGCCCAAAGGAAGGTGGACTTAATGTCTGTCCTCCCAGGGCCATCTACCGGTTAAAAAAGAATCTGCAGGAAATGGACTGCTGCGTCCTGGTTCAACCCCAGTGCGGACTACCAGGGACGATGCATTGGAAAGATAATAGCATCAATTAAACAAATTCTGTGTACACACATCGCTGTTACAGGACTTCTCTCAAACATGTAAGAAAAGCCCTTCTCATCTCCTTCTGTCCTCTAGAATCCCTCAGGCATTCTTTTCTACTCAGGCTAAAGAGAAAGAGGAACTTTAAAAAAATCTATATATAACATAAAAATAATTGTGTTTGCTGTGCAGAGTTAACGAACATTAACATATTTTAAATAGTACTATCTGGATTTAGTTTACTACTATTTTATTTCATATTTTACATCCATGTCTACAAGTGAAATTTGTCAGTAAGTTCTTTGCTTAGTCTTAGTGTACAAGGTTATGATAGGCCTATACCTTAGTCTTAGAGTACAAGGTTATGATAGGCCTATACCTTAGTCTTAGTGTATGAGGTTATGGTAGGCCTATACCTTAGTCTTAGAGTACAAGGTTATGATAGGCCTATACCTTAGTCTTAGTGTACGAGGTTATGGTAGGCCTATACCTTAGTCTCAGTGTACGAGGTTATGATAGGCCTATACCTTAGTCTTAGTGTACGAGGTTATGATAGGCCTATACCTTAGTCTTAGAGTACGAGGTTATGATAGGCCTATACCTTAGTCTTAGAGTACGAGGTTATGATAGGCCTATACCTTAGTCTTAGTGTACAAGGTTATGATAGGCCTATACCTTAGTCTTAGTGTACAAGGTTATGATAGGCCTATACCTTAGTCTTAGTGTACGAGGTTATGATAGGCCTATATGATGAGTTAAGCCTCTTTCTCTTTTTTCCCCCCTGAAAAAGTTGATCTACCTGGTCCTTGAAACTCTCATGCGACTCATCTTTTGTTACCTAAAACATCTTCTTTTGGAAGAGTAGATTATGAAAACTAATACAGATTATTTTATTTGGGTTTTCTATTTCTTCTTAGTTATTTATATTTTTCTAGAAAATTGTCTATTTTATATAAGTTTTCAAATGCATTGGCAAAAAAGTTGGCCTCTTGATTATAAGATGTGTGTATACATATGCATATGTGCTTATAGTACACATATATATCCATTTTCTTAAGGAAATGTTTATTTCTTGTTTCATTTTCTTTTCTTTTTTTTTTTTTCTTTGAGACAGAGCCTCAAGCTGTCCCCCTGGGTAGAGTGCCGTAGCATCACAGCTCACAATTCACAGCAACCTCCAACACCTGGGCTCAAGCGAGTCTCCTGCCTCCACCTCCCAAGTATCTGGGACCACAGGCACCCGCCACAATGCCTGGCTATTTTTTTTGGTTGCAGCCATCATTGTTGTTTCAGATTTGAACCCGCCACCTTAGGTATATGGGGCTGGTGCCTTAGCCGCTTGAGCCACAGGCACGGAGCCTGATTTTCTTAATGATACATATTTCTCAATTTGTCTTTTCAAAGAATAGATTTACATATTCTTATCAGTGATTTTTCTTTGTTTTCTTCTCCTACTGTTATTAATCTTATTGTTTTCCTGTGGGTTCACTATGTTTCATTTCTATGACTTGATACATATAAAATCTTTTATTGGAAAAATATCATTTATGAGTAAATGCATAAAAGCATACATTTCTTCCTAAATATCATAACTACATCCTATAAATTTTGAAATTTTTTTTGTTTCAATTTTAAATATTTTATCATTTCCTTTGAGGTTTTCCCTAACCCACAAATTACTTGGGAGTGTCTGGGGGTTTTTTACTTTTTAATTTTATTTATATTTTTAGATGCAAGATCTTACTCTGTTGCCCATGCTGGAGTGCAATCTTGTGATATAGCTCACTGCAGCCTCTAACTCCTGGGCTCAAGCAGTCCTCCTGCCTCAGCCTCCTGAGTAGCTAGGACAGTAAGTATATACCACCATGCCAGGCTAATTTCTTTTTTAATTTTTGTAGAGATGGAGTCTTGCCATGCTGCGCAGGTTGGTTTTTTTTTTTAACTATCATTTTGTTATTACTTTCTAATTTACTTACGTTATGGTTAAAGAACATGTTCTGTGTGATATTAATTCTTTAATTCTTTGAAATCTGTTGAACTATGCTCTGATACCTAATACGTGTTCTATTTATATGAATGTTTTATCTATGCTTTAAAATAATGTATATTACACAATAAGAAAATGACATGAAGGCTATGTTAACCAGTTGGATGAAAGTATTTCAAATTATATATAGAAACAGCATACTGTACCCCATGATTGTATTAATGTACATAGCTATGATTTAATAAAAAAAATAAATAATGTATATTCTTTACACATTAGGCAAAAGGTTTTGTGTGTGCATGCCCGTGTATGATAAACTCTTAATTCAGTAGATCAAGTATTGTTTATGTTTACTAATTTTAGTCTGTTTTATGTATCTGCTTTTTTTTTTTTTTTTTTTTTTGAGACGGAGCCGCAAGCTAACCCCCGGGGTAGAGTGCCATGGCAACACAGCTCATAGCAACCTCCAACTCCTGGGCTCAAGCGAGTCTCCTCCCTCCGCCTCCCAAGTAGCTGGGACCACAGGCGCCCGCCACAACGCCCGGCCATTTTTTGGTTGCAGCCATCATTGTTGTTTGGCGGGCCCGGGCTGGGGATTCGAACCTGCCACCTTAGGTGTGCGTGGCTGGCGCCTTAGCGGATTGAGCCACAGGCGCCGAGCCGGATGAGCCTTTCTTTACCAAAGCATTATGATGTAGGTCATAAACTCTGTGACATGTAATATACTTCCCACTTGAAGCTTTCTCCTTAGAACTCATCTAAAAATCTAAGAAAATAGATTCCCATGGATGAGCATATTCAGAAAGCTTTCCAGCTGATGTGGGATTAATTTACATCAATTTCAACCCTTAAAACTAAAGCTAAACATATATTTAATAAGAATCCCTGGCTCAGCGCCTGTGGCTCAAGCGGCTAAGGTGCCAGCCACATACACCCAAGGTGGCAGGTTCAAATCCAGTCTGGGTCCACCAAACAACAATAACGGCTGCAACCAAAAATAGCTGGGCATTGTGACGGGTGCCTGTGGTCCCAACTACTCGGGAGGCTGAGGCAGGAGACTTGCTTGAGCCCATGAGTTGGAGGTTGCTGTGAGCTGTGATGCCATGGCACTCTACCCAGGGGTACAGCTTAAGGCTCCTGTCTCAAAATAAAAAGAATCCCCTTTAAGTAGTCTAAATACTTTTAAAGAGTAGATTCAGTGAGGTGGGAGGTTTGAGCCTAGGTGTTTAAAACCAGCCTGGGCAACATAGCAAGACCCCATCTTGACAAAAATTAAAAATAGCTCAGTGGATTGGCCCTCACCTGTAATCATAATTAGACAGAAGGCTAAGGCAAGAGGACCATTTGAGCCCCGAGTTGGAGGTTGCTGTAAATTATGATTGTACCAGTGCACTCCAGCCTGGGCAACAGAAAGAAACCCTGCCTCAAAAAAAAAAAGAAAAGAAAAAAAATAGACTCAGGATACTTATCAAATATTAATTTTAAATGATTTTAAAAATGGTGGGTATTAGCTTTGTTTACCCAATTATCCTGTTGGTGACCTATTTTCTAAAAATCATCACAGCACAATTAGTTTTTATCACAATCAGTTTTTATGAAGTATGCTAGGCTCATTGCTTTCTTAAACCAGTGATTATCCTGAATAAACATAAAGGGTTTATTTTTGTTTTCTGTTTTGTTTCCTTAGTCCCCTTCTTTGGAAGTGTTGTTGTGAGGGCCGGGCCTGGGGATTATAGAAGCATAGAATGTGTCACTGACGTAATGTGCAGTTAAAGTAGATGAGACCAAGATGAATTAATCCAAAATTAAAAGTGACAACATAATACCATTTCCAAGGAGCAAAACAGCTGTGGGTACCTTAAAATATGAGGATTTTCTGTACAGATCTTTAAAAGTGATCATACTCTCTGACCCAAAGAATAAGCAAAAATACATAGACATAGAATGTTCATCATAGTGAAATTTATAACTTACAATACTTAAATATACCCCAAATCCCCAATAAAATATTAATGGCCAAGTAAATTATGATTGTACTTCTAAATTATATGGTAATACAAAACTATGACTTTAAAAAATTTTCAAAGTCATGAAGAAGGGCCTAAATTTTAACACTGAGTTAAAAATCTGAATGCTATATATAAATTTCCAAATAACATTTTATGAAATAATTTACACACAGATTTTTTTTTGTTTGTGTTCTTTTTTATTTTTTAGAATTTCTATATAACTACAGATTCCTATTATTAAAAAATTTTCATATAGTAAAAAAATATTTTTCTTTTTTTCTTTCTTTCTTTTTTTTTTTTTTTAGAGACAGAGTCTCACTTTGTTGCCCTCAGTAGAGTGCTGTAGCATCATAGCTCACAGCAACCTCCAGCTTTTGGGCTTAGGCAATTCTCTTGCCTTAGCCTCCCGAGTAGCTGGGACTACAGGCACCTGCCACAATTCCCAGCTAGGTAGAAAACATTTCTAACCATCATTCAACTAGAAGTAAAAAACTGGAAAAATTTCATGGAGGAAACATCGTTATTAAATTTGGAAGATAATCGCCTGGATTCATTAGGCTATTCTTTCTACTTCTTCACATGTTTGAAATTTGTTTAAGATCAATATATTTCAACCCTTTTATTTCACAGTTAGAAAATATAACCCACCAGGGGTCATGAAACCATGACCCATGAGCCAAATGGGGCACAGCTTGTGATTTCAACTATAAATGGCTTTTACATTAAAGCATTACCAAAAAAAAAGAACCCAAAGCTAAAATAACAGTTATTTGGCCTTTTTACAGAAAGGTTTGCTGGCCCCCAACTCTAGTCCTTAGTAGAGTATCCTATGTTAAAAGCTAATTCAGAGTTTAAGAAAATTCCCTATAACATAGAAAAGTGTTGATGCTTCTTTAAAAGAAGCAGGAGCCTTTCTCCTGGTCGTGTCCTTTCTGCCAACTCCAGCACTGAGCTCCCATGCACTCATTCATGCATTCATTCATTCATTCATATGTTGCTTTCACAAAGAGAGGCATGTTTTTGCCTTCATGAAGATTATTCTCACAGGGAAGCTAGATAACAAGGAAGTAAGGAAATGAATAAAATAATTACAGACCCTGGTAAATGCCAGGAATACTATAAACTAGGATGGATGAAAAAGAACGGCAGGTGACCTTCCGCAGGTAGGACGGTGTGGAAGTCGGGTGGGAGCAAACCCCTTGGAAGGAGCCGAGGAGAAATCAGCCTCTGTGACCCAGAGGACCACCCAGGCAGCACTCTGTAAACCAAGTATTTGTAAAATGCAGAGCACCTTTGGGCAGTGAAGATAATAAAGTGCCTTAATTTCAAAAATCTAATAAGATTACAGAAGATAAGTGAGTTAATGTGCTCCATCCTTCCATCAATCAGCCATGAACCTGGTGACCTCAGAACAATCTCCCTCAAACTTTGCTTTCCCACCCCTGTGCAAAGCACCCCTCACAACATCCATGCACGAGTTTCAGTGCAACTGCGTTTTGATTCTAATTTGTTCAATTCTTCAACAAATATGTACAAGCCATAGGTACCAAGGATGGTGCCCCATCAACATAAATCTATTGGGACACTACTCCTGCTCCAAGGGTGTCCCAAATTAGGTTAACTCCTCATCTCTTTGGTTTTGAACAACATACTTTAGTAATTTTAATTGTGTACTTCTCAATTCATTTTTTTTTTTCCAACAAAGACTACAAAGAAAATAATTAGCTGCAGGACCTCAGGTTTACTAATCAGTGTCATCTAAACTGGCTCCGACAGAAGCAGATGGAAAAAACACGGCTCCCATTCACGTTCTTCTCTAACTACTGCACAAAAATCCTAGGGACAGAAATAGGGATTTGACTTCATGGTAAAAGATAGCTTGTGGGTCCCACTTTTCCTTCTATTGCCTGTTCTCACCACCTGCTCACACCCCTGCTATCCAAGGACTTAGGTCATTCACCAAGTACACAAATACCAATTCTTTAAATAGGTAGCAATAGGCATGAGAACAGGACAGGACCAGGAGATCATCAGAGGTATGTGCTTCCCTAAGCTTTTCACCCAGCCACCCAAAGGCCAACTTTATTTTAAAGCATTAAAAAAAAAGCCTTGTTTCTACTAGCCAGAGATGCCAGAGCATGGTGTGAAAGACTCCAAATGAAGAAGTTCTGCAAATCCCTTTGTGAGGGTGTATGTGGCCAACATCTGTGGGAGTTGCATCACCTCAGGAAACAGAAAAGTATTCCAGAAGCTATTTTCAAATAGCAGTGAATTTCTTCTCAGATAACCTAATAGAGAGTAAGCTAGATATGAGGTCTTCAATATGAGGTTCTATATTTGCAAAATATGCGTTATAGTATCTCCTCTTAAACTAGAAACACAGAGGATTTCCTTTTTATCAGCATAACAGTTGGTGGGAATGCCCTGACCCAAAGCTGCAGAAGCATGAATAGCTCTTTTGAACTTTGGACTCTGTTTGGAGGCAACTTCGTGATCTTATTTCTGAGGGCTGCCTGTTTGTGAATACCGATTGGTGACCAGTAATAAGGGGCTGTTCATCTTCAGAACCCAAGACTCACCATTATGAGATGCAAACGCTTTCAAAAATGGCTAGGCCAAGAGGAAGTTAGTGAGATCACAGAGCTGTGGGGTCCTGAATTGATAAGGACTCCGGCAGACCCAATCTTTTATAACATCGTTTCAGAGGTGCCAAATAGGGAGGTGAGAGGATGGGAAATGTATATTGCCATAGCATTTAAATAATACCGAAACTCATAGTGAGAGAATCATTCCACTTGGAATTCCTGCAGGCTCTCTGGTGAGGAAAGTTAGTAATCGGAGGTATGTCTTCCACACCTCTCTAGGCCTCGCTAATCTTTTACATTCTAAAAGCAAGACTAGAGATCTAAGCTTTTAGCAGACAAGGCCTAACTAGTTTGTCGTGATTTCCCTTTTGTGTAATTGTTTTAATAATTACTTTCTATTTGTTGGAAGTGATACTAAAATTCCACTTATAAGGGGCACTATGTATTTCCCGTTTTGTAGAAGTTTCTTTAAGTAACAAATCAATGCAAAGAAAATCATTAATTACTAGACTAAGTGTCAAGTGGATACCCAATTGGAGATAGGATGATTTTTTTAAATTCCAGTGACGTTCTCGTCAAGGCTCCTGTTAACTCACAAAGCATCCTATGAACATTTCCCCACATTCAAACATGGTGTCAAAGTCGGCCTCCCTTTCACAAGCTCTTAACACCCCCACAGGACTATTGCAATCACCTAGCCAACCCCATCCCTTTAAAGATAAGGAAATGAAAGTCAGAAAACATTTAGTGCCTTGCCAAGTTCCTCAGCCTGTCAGAAATTAAAATTCATGAGGATATGGTAGGAGGATAACGAGTGTATAAAATTCTTTACATGTCAAAACCAAAGTGCATTAGATGGGATTAACTCTGGCATGTGCTGAACTAGGAAAAGTTCTTCATCATGTCTTCATCTGCACTTGGGAAGCTCTCCATAACTTAATCAGATCTCTAGCTGCTACAGAGTAGTTAATTCAAAAAGGCAAATTATATCTGTAAGTAAATAAAAAGTTAGATAGGCTTACTGAATAAACTACACATTCTAAAAGGATAAAAGCCCCAAATGGATTATGGAATCACCAAAAGCTTTCACCCACTTATGTGTTGGATGGAATTGAGAGGTCCCTGTAGATTGAAGCAGTGTGTGGAGACATGACCACAGCCATGAGCTGTGCGCATGAGCACAGCAACTCCTGGCCTCAACCAAAAGGAAATATAGGCCTTTCCGTCCATCATTATGTGACCATTACTATAAACAGAATCTTAGAAATGAGTTGACATTTTATTTGCTCTCTTATGTAGAAAATAACTCAAAAAAACCCAAACCATGTCTCCTGATTCCAATTTTATCTTTTCTTGAATTTAGTATTCTTATGAATGTTCAAACACTTACTTTATAAGAAAACTTTACAAAACATGTTATTTGTAAGAGGCTATTTGCCTTCGAATGCTTCAAGTATTGAGAGAGTGAATTTCTAAGGTGTGGTTTGCAACACACAATCCTCAAAGGGAAATTATTAAATGATATTAAGTGCATCAATTTGATAATGTGAACTGCTTCTGCTTCCTTAAGACAACTAATAAGGATTAGGGCTATTTTCCCAGGAACTAGACCTTCCAAAGTAAAACAAGTACCAGACTCATAATTTGCTAATAATTGTTTCTGCAAAAAAGTCACATCGTACATTTTTTAAAAACCATTAAATGTGAGTACTTTGTGGAAAGTGAAATAAATAGATAAGTCTTCAAGAGTCAAAATCCATTTGCATCCATCTTCATGATTTTTGCCAGATATATATGCCACCAATAACATTATTTAATTAGAATTCATTAAATCAACACACTATTTCTATTTTATTTATTTTAAAAGTAAACTTCTCCTCACTTACGTAAGTGGAAACCCACAGGTTTTATGTGAGAATTATTTCTTCCAATGGACTTAAACTAAATGCATAATTATTAAAATAAGATACATTGGCCTATAAACTTGCTAATATCTCATGTGCCACATTTTGAGAAACGTGTGGTTGTATGATGATAAAGCTGAATTAATATTTGAGTATTATGTTCATGCCCTATGGTTTCCTCTCTTTGTTTCAAACTCTAATTCTATATTTTCACCAACTTCAACAACTCATTTAGTCTCTATACCACAATTGTTATTACTCTTTCTATTTTAAGAGAATAATATTTGGCATTCATATTGCATATGCCTTGCAAGAATTGTAGAGAATAGCTAATAAGGATAATGCTCACCTTCAGAGTATATTAAGTAAATTCTGCTTTCTAAAAGTTTCCAGTCTAAAAATAGGTTTTACCAACATGAAGTCAATGATCTTAACAAGATTTGAAGGTGAACAAACTATACAAAATGGATAATTCTTCTTTATATAAAGAACTAATGAAATTCACATTTCCAAATAACACTGTCTGTGGTTCTCAGGCAACAAAACCTTTGTAAAAAGATAAAAAGTAAAATCACATCTAAGAGAGTCCACATGGCACACCTTATTAAGTCCCCATAAACTCTGTCACTTAGTGGGGTATCTGTCTGTAGGTGAAATTTTAAAAAGAATTATATAAATCTCACAGATCAACAACTGGGACAAGACAGCGTAGATTTGTAAACCATAATAGACACAGTCCAGAGATACATTCTCAATGCATCGCTCTCAGCTCTTAGACTGTCCACGAGAGTGGGCCACAGAACCACTCCTCTGAATACGGCCCTGGGTAGCTGATCAAAGCTGTGAATGCCACCAAGACTGGGTAGACCAGCCAGGAAATGGAAACTGGAATAAATACAAACCCCATCAACTGGAGAACATCTGAAATCAGTTTATTCAGGGAAAGTACATAGTTTCTTCCCTCTTGGAAGTGAAAAAAAAGGGGGGGGGACCACGAAGATGATTACAAATTTGGAATATAAAATTTCCAAAGAGCTGTTAAAGAAATTGAAATTACTACTTAGACAAAAACAGACTGAATGAAGGTTCATTAACTAATGTCCTTCCATGTTATGAATGAGCTCATCTATGGGAAACAGCTACCATCTGGTCTCTGCAATTGGTGAAGCTGAACAGGAAAGTAACTGGAACACACAACATGAGGAACTACAAGGGGGGGCGCCTGTGGCTCAGTGAGTAGGGCACTGGCCCCATGTACCGGGGGCAGCGGGTTCAAACCTGGCCCTGGCCAAACTGCAACAAAAAAATAGCTGGGCATTGTGGCGGGCACCTGTAGTCCCACCTACTCAGGAGACTGAGGCAAGAGAATCGCATAAGCCCAGGAGCAGGAGGTTGCCATGAGCTGTGATGCCATAGCACTCTACTGAGGGTGACAAAGTGAGACTCTGTCTCTTAAAAAAAAAAAAAAAAAAAAAAAAAGAGGAACTACAAGGCTAGAGGAAATACAAGGCTAATGAGCCTTCACTTGTATAATGAGCACTTTGGGTTAAAGCCAAAGAGAAATAATGTCAGGATGAGCATGGGCTTAGGATCCAAATGTGATCTCAGCTGCTTGCTGTTTGTGTGGCTATGAACACAGTCTAGGCCTTGGGTTTCTTATCCATAAAATTAACGTAATGGCAGTATTGTTCTCACAGGTTTATAAAATACCTAGCACAGTGCTAACTCAACTGCGGTTAGCTGCACTACTAGCAAGTGCAAGTAACAGTGCTAATTAGAAAGGTATGAAGGCTACTGATTCACAGAAACTTTGCAATTGGTTTAAAAACCCCACACTACATCACATGTCTGTCTTGTTACGAAAATGCACCTAGCATCATAGAGCACTCACCATGAAAGTCTGGGCACATGTGATTTCTGCACCAGAACTCAGTTTGACTTCACTGTAACCATGTCTGTCTCAACTGTAAAAGGCAGTTTTGCCCAGAATCCCCCAGATGTGTATTATGTTCAGATGTTTGGGGGCTAAAATGAATTCAGTTCATTCAAATTCCATGCTGCATTGCTTAGAATGATTTATGGAAGAAGGTTGTATGGTTTGTAGTCAAGGTCAAGAGGGTAGACACAATCTCTGGGAGAGTCTATGGCTCCACTATGAAGAACTTGAAATATCTGTAACAGGATATTTATTACACATATTCTTGCATTACAGATAGTCTCAGCTTCCCATATTTATACTATAGCTGTTTATAGTTAGAATTGTGTCCTCAATTTTTAATTGACATTTGAAGGTTTTCTACCTACTTATATGTAACTAGAAAGAGATAATAGTTTTCCAAGGTTTAATTGGAAAAATGAAAGTTCACTAATGAAAATTCTCTCATGAAAAATAAAAACTTATATTCTTTTACCCTGAACTATTAATACAGTTGTGGCACCGGGGTGAATGCATCCCATGAGAAGGACATCAGCCAGAGGAAAGGAGTAGTTATAATTAGGCTTTATCTATTTTAAACTCCTCAACTATAAAAATAGTGCCTAAAATACCAGCAAACCAGAGCCCAACTGTCCTTTCCGAGTAATGGACAGCCATTCTAACCCCATGACTAATGCCCAGTGCCTGTCTTAAATTGGTCTGTACTTCCCACTGGGGCATTCCAAGCCTGGTGGGTGGTTCACAGTGCAAGCCTCTCCAACTGAGTGAAATTCAGAGCAGACCCCCCAAAAAATTCTTGGGGAATTTTTTTCAAGTGTTCTTAGAAACCACAGAAAGACAATAAATATGGATAAATCGATGAACATTCCCATACACATGATATGCACAAAGTAGTTGGGTGACATTTCCAACAATATAGCAATAAAGAAGTTGAAGAGAAAATTCAAAAAAATGTCTATCTGCTGGCTGCCTATTTATTTTCAAATATCAGATAACGCTTGTCAAATCAGCAATTCTGGAATAGCCACTTTAACGTTATATTTACAGGATGAAAGTTTTGTTTCCTCAATCCGAATGATAAAAACACTACCAAATTTATACAAAATTTATTTCATTAATCTATTGAATGTTATAGACATCAAAGACAGACAGAAATGGACTCAGATCCACATGGGGTGAGTTGGCCTAAGGAGGAAGGTGGTATTTTGGCAATATATACAGATTGAGTATCTTATACGTGAAATGCTTGGGACCAGAAGTTTTTTGGACATTAGGGTTCTTTTTTTTCAGATTTGGGAATATTTGTGTATACATAAGACAATTTGTGGATTGGACCCAAAACATGAAATTTATGTTTTTATATACACCTTATACACATAGCCTGAAGGTGAGGTTATAGAATAGTTTCAATAATTTTGTGCCCCCATCATATGAAATTTATGTGAAATTTTCCATTGGTGGTAGCATGACAGCGCTCAAAAAGATTTCAGATTTGGGGGAATTTCAGATTTTTTAAATTAGGGATGCTCCACCTGTAACAGCACACCTCTCTGTGAGAAATAGAGGTGAGATTCAACCTTCCAAATATTTTCGTGTAATAAAATGATTGGAAAGAATATAAATGCAGCAAGGAGTTTTCTATTTAGTGACCTAATTTTTTTCACAAATAAGGAGTATTTTAATGCATTTGTCTGTTGTAAATGACCAGGATTTCATCTATCAAAACAGCAAAATGTAGAGATTAAGCGGACTGCCTGGGTTCAAATCCTGGCTTCTTCACTTCCCAACCACGTGATGTTGGCAAGTTACTTAATCTCTCTGGGCCTCAGTATCTTCTGTAAAATGGGATAATAACAGTCCTTAACCCATGACATTGTTGTAAAGATTAAAACAATATCTGACATGTTACAAGTGCTAGATAGGTATTTGTTCTGAGTAAACAAAGCCTTTAATATTTCTGCAAATATTAATTTTACTTTTTGGGGGAAAGTCTTGATTGAGATACAGACCACTGAATTAAGATTTTTTTTTTCTGTAACTATAAAACATTTCTTTTTTTTTGAGACAGTCTCACTTTGTCACCCTCAGTAGAGTGCCATGATGTCACAGCAACCTCATGCACTTGGGCTCAAGAGATTCTCTTGCCTCAGCCTCCCAAGTAGCTAAGACTACAGGTGCCTGCCACAATGCCCATCTTTTTTTAGAAATGAAATCACATTCTGGCTCAGGCTAGTCTCAAACTTATGAGCTCAGGTGATTCACCTACCTTGGCCTCCCAGAGGGCTAGGATTATAAGCATGAGCCACCACTCCCCGCCAACCATAAAACACTCCATTTCTCAGATTTCTCAGTGATGCCAAAGTTGTGTTACCGGACAATCCTACAAGAATATTAGAGTAAGAAAAAAATATGTGAGAACACTATAAGCAAAATTTTAAATATTCAGTAAGATAAAAAAATACTTAGTTCTCGGAAACAAAAAAGTAATCTAGGCAAGGTAGAGACTCATATACAACTGTTTTATCACTATTATTTAAAGAAACACAATGTGAATTATTAGGAATAAAAAAGTGATCATGACCACAGACATCAATTCAATACTGTGATCTAAGGAGTCTTTGTGCTAACACTTATAAAAGAATAGAAAAAACTCAAGTTGGTATATATAAAGATTTAAGAGGGACAGTACAAGTTGCGTTGATATTAAATAGCAAAGAACTCCCCTGCCAAAGTGTCTTTAAACAACTAACATACATCTTTTAAACATACAGTATATAGACAAAAACTATACTATATGGGAAAGCAGAAACATTTAACAGTATCTATATCTAAATATGGGTAGAATAGTACATTGGAGAAATTTTCTTTTTATTTTATATATCACTGTGTTTTCCTCCCAATAATATCTATGATTTATAGCATCAAACTTTATTAGTTGGCGCGGCGCCTGTAGCACAGTGGTTACAGCACCAGCCACATACACCAAGGCTGGCAGGTTCCGGCCCAGTCTGGGCCAGCTAAACAACGGTGACAACTGCAACAGAAAATGTCCAGGCATTGTGGTGGGTGCCTATAGTCCCAGCTATTTGGGAGGCTGAGACAAGAGAATTGCTTAAGCCCAGGAGTTGGAGGTTGCTGTGAGCTGTGTTGCCCCAGCACTCTACCAAGGGTGACATAGTGAGACTCTGTCCAAAAAAAAAAACTTTCAATATTAGTTTATAGAACTTAGTAATGAATACAGATGTTTGGTCCATTTTTAATACCAAAATCATAATGAAATATAATGACGAAGAATTCCAACTGTGTTTATGTGAAAATCAATTTGTCTACCTTTTCCAACAAATGAACTAGTAAATATTTCAGATCAATAGTGGTGTATTAGGCCTATACTTCACTTTGGGGTCCCTGACGTTATTTGTAGGTCTTTAACCTCTAGAAACATAAAGGGGTCAAAGGTGCAGAGAAACACCAATGCTACCCCTCTCCCAAAAGGTCATTTGTTAGGAAAAAGGAAATTCAAAAACAGAAGTTAATTTTATTTGAACTGAGAACATTATTGCACCCCACATAAAGATTCAGTGTCAGTAAACTCTTCTCACTGTCTTGTCTTGAAAATAGATTGAAGTCCCTCTCCAGCTATCCCCCAAATTACCCAGTTCACACCTCCCAATGTTAATCTTCATATGTTCTTATCTGGAAGCCCCATTGCTTACTTGGCATATGAAACCACTTAAATTTAAAGAGGCCAAAGGAAATTAATAACTATTAAAGGTATAGCCCATACCCAAAGCCACACGTATGTGATACAATGTTGCCTGTAATCAAAAGCTGATATTATTCGCACCTTACATGTGAGAAAGCTGAGGTCCTGAGAAGTCGTTTGCCCCAGGTCCCACAGCTAGTGAGCAACAGAGCCAAGGAGTCTGGCTCCAGGATACTTATCACCACAGTACACAGCCCTCATCATTAAATCAGAGTTCCACATTTAAATTACGGTCAGATCCTTCAGGGATCTGGCTTTGGTGAGTTTATATGACAAAAAAAAAAAAAATACTATAACCAATAAGTAATAACTCATAGATTTTTTAAGAAGGTAGATCTCCTAATTGTTCTTAACAGAAAAAAAAATTTTTTTTTTTGAGACGGAACCTCAAGCTACCCCCCTGGGTAGAGTGCCATGGCATCACAGCTCATAGCAACCTCCAACTCCTGGACTCAAGCGAGTCTCCTGCCTCCGCCTCCCAAGTAGCTGGGACCACAGGCACCCGCCACAACGCCCAGCCATTTTTTGGTTGCAGCC